>CM042200.1:17329636-17390375 GCA_023539305.1 Ilex asprella | reverse complement strand
TCTTCCCGTTACTCTTCCTATCTCTCCCTTATTTTCTCTCACTATCTCTATAATTTATTTTCTTTTCAAATATGTAAAAATTTAATTTGATTTTATAATCTCTCTCTCCTATATTTTTTTCTCTCTCTTTCTTTATATCAACCTTACAAGCTATAACAACACAATTACACTAATTAATTACACCAATCGGTTTTAAGCGTCCTATAATACACCAAACAATTATTCATGTGTTCTAATAAACCAAAAAATTACATGAACCAGTTACACAAAATTATGACATCAACTCAATTTGTCATTCAATTATTTACATAAATCAAAGAGTTGCACCATATAATATTACAACATTGTTACACCAATTACATACACCAAATTTGATATGAAGGTAAAGTCTTTTGTGCAATGATAAATCTAATTTGGTGTATATAATTGGTATAACCCTATCGTGATACTAAATGATGTAACTCTTGAATTTATATAAATAACTTTATTGATAAATTGGGTTCGTAATGTAATTTTGTATAATTATTTAGTGTAACTATTTGGTTTATTAAAATACATGAGTAACTATTTTATGTATTATAGAGTAATGTAATTTATTGGTGTAACAGATTGGTGTATATGTGTTGTTATAATATTGATATAAGGATAAAGAAAGAATAAGGAGAGAAAGAGTAACGGTGAGAGAAAATAGGAGGAGGAGAGAGAGAGAGAGAAAAAAAAAATGAGAGAGTTAGAGATGAAAAAATTAAATCAAATATTTATATATTTAAAAATAAATGAATTATCAATGTGTGTGAGAGAGAGATAGATATCTAAAAAAATAGGGAAGAGAGAGTAAGTGTAATTGAGAGAGAGAAAGAGAGTAATGGAGTAATAAATGGTCTTTTAGTGTTTTTTTTTTTATAAAAAAATACACTTTGGGCCAAATAAATTTCCTTAATGTAGGTTAACTTAATTGAGCCAAAAAATTTGTACCACCTTCTAAATCCCCCAAACTTTAAAAGGTGTAGCATGACCCAAAAAATTATAATTTTTTTTTCTTTGTTGTAAACGAATTGAAAATGTATATTTCAACCTAAAAACTTGTAAAACCTGATGGTATGGTATCAATTTAAGTGTTTTTCTTCGATAACATAGTTTTTTGCCATATATGAGCAGTCGCGGCGGAGCCACATTAGGACTAGGGGACACCCTCAATTTTGGATCTTCTTCATTTATATCATTGTTTAGACAAATTTTGTTCAATTTATTACATTTAGCCCTCTTAATTTTTTAAACATTTGTATATTTAGTTCTATTTTTATTTAAATTTTGTTTATGCCAAATGAAAACTAGTTTTGTTGTTTTATATATCAATTAAGTCTTGAATTTTTTCTACTTACATTTTGCCTCATTTAGAGAAACTTCTGGCTTTCCGTGCTTATTAGGCCTTCATTGACACCTCCTGTATATATGCACATTTTCAAAGACACCCCTTATGGTTTGAAATGGATACTACATGTGGTTTTAACATGTGTGCATGCATTTACATCGAGATAAACGAAGCGGGCGGGGATGTGTGTGTGTGTGAGAGTGAGTGTAAGAAACAAAGAAACAAGGAGGAAGAGCATGTGTTTTATGCTTTTATGTGTACATGCAAGTGTCTTATTCTTCTATTTTGTGTGCATGTGTGTTTGCATAGGAGGGGGGAGATAGAGAGAGAATTTGTAGACGTCTCGGTGAGGATGAGAAAAAAAAAAAAAAGAACACATTAAAGAGGGTGAAAAAGATTTTTGTAGTCTCTTTATTTAGGGGCAAAATTGTCATTATGAAATAAATATTGTATGACAACAGTGTTTTTTGATTTGTCAGTAATGTCAAAGACAATAGGGGTACTTGTTGAAACGGATGTATGAACTATAGGGGAGTGTAGTAATATTTCTAAAATTATAATGGGTATCTCTAAAATTATGAAGAAATACAGAGGGCGTCAATAAAATTTACCCATAAAGACATGACGAAAACAAACTACGTTAAAAATACTGAAGCAAAAGGCGCCGAAGTTGAGGAATTAGGTATGTGGACAAAGGAAGGCGACGTTACTAATTCTCGCCCACGCCCCTAGAATGAACAACAAACCTGCCCATTGGGTGGCGAAAAATTTTCTGCACCGAAGTCTTCCCCACATTTGGGAGTAATTATTGAATGAAATGGTGATATTATGTCATTATTAATGATATAGTATTATCAATTAATAATAAAATTTTAAATAGATAAGGTGATTCTTACTTGTGGTTACATAATAGAAAAAAAGGGAGTTAGTTATCTATAATATAAAACATGACAGACTTTAATGAACCCAAAACAGAGTGGGATAGACCCAATAAATCAATTAAGCCAAAGTCAACTAAAAAGCAGTCTAGACCCACTTTATCAATCTGATTAGTCTAGGATCCAGAGCCTGGAAAGATAAAAATACGTGGGAGAGAAAATATCGAAATATGCACTCTTGAAGATTAATCTTACTTAAATTATACTTACCAAAGAGGTAGTGCCCTCTCCCTCTCTCCCTCCCTCACGTCGCCGTCTTGCTACACTTGTATAACGTAAGCTCTCTTCACATAGAGAGGCATCTTTTCCAACACACTACACATCGAGCTTTGTTTCTTTACACCTCCCTACTCCCCAAGTTTCTCTATCCTAACCATTGTAATTCTCCAAGAGTATACTCTCTCGATTACTTTATTCATCAATAATGGCATTCGGCCACCGCTGTCATTTTTCGAGAGTGGAGTAGGTCACCCGAACTGAACCACTATTAATATGTGTAATTGCTTATATTTACTATTTTTCTATTGATTATCTTATTTATTGCTCATTAGTTACACTTCTTCACATACTCCACTGTTGATCTTGCATGAGACCAATTTGTGCATCATCAGGCTTCAATAAGCTCATTGGACAGTGTCAAATAAATCCAACGACCTCCAACATTCATCTCAAGATCATTCACATCAAATTTTCTCCCCCTCCCCAAATTCATCATTTCTCACTTATGCTGGACCATGTTTTTAGACCCAGGTTATCTCTAGTTTATTTATATGACATATTAGTTATTAATTAATTTTTATGGGATTTATTTATTTATTTATTATTTTAGTATTATTAGTTGGTGATATTACATCACCTTGCCATGTGGAATTATTATTGTAATGAATATTTTCTCCCAAAATTGGGCTTTTACTCCCGTTGTTGGGAGTAAAAATTGAATGCAATAATACTGACGTGATATTATTAATCAATAATAAAATATCAAATGAATAAGATGAACCTCATTTAGATAATTATTTATTTACATGGAGAAAGAGTGAGTAGTTATTTGTTTATGAAGAGTTAGTTATTAATTTTAGTAGAACCTATTTATTTATTTATTTTAATATTATTGATTATTAATACCACGTGATATTACCATGTGATATCACTATTGTAGTGCATATTGTCTTTTCTCTCCTATTGGATTAGGGAATCTATTAGCTGTTGATTGTATTTCTTTCTCAAGTACTTGAATGAATACATTATCACAGTTCAAAAGAGGCAAAGCAAGGTGACGTAAAGGTATTGAATTTTTAGTGAAGAGTAATATTATTTGGACCTAAAATATTAGATCAACATTAAGTTTCAATATTTGATGACCCCCACAACTAATCTAAAGATCATAGTGAATTAGGTCAGCAAATTATGTCCCAATAACATTGCTCTTTAATTAATATTAACATTTTTCAGGTTTTGCAAAAGAGCCCCAATAAGATTCCCAATAAAACCGCACACCAAATTTTTTTTAGACTAGGTAATCGTTGAAAAGTCAAAATAATTCACATAACTAATGTTCTTTACGATTACAAAAAAAAAAAAAAAATTGTTATCACCTAATTTAAACACATATTCTAAAAAATTATGTCTTTATAATGTACATTTTTCTGCGAAAGCACAAATCATAAGTCAAGTACGCTAAAAAAAAGGTATGCAATTAAAAATAGGAAATGTTATTTGGACCTTATTCGGGGCTTTATTTACAGACTTAATGATGTACAATTATTGAATTTGTTGTAGGTTTTATCTAACATTGAAACTCACAATTAATTCAATAGTTGCATTGAAACCATATCATTATGTCCCTAAATAAGTTCTTCAGATAAGATCCCCGTAGTATTGCTCATTAAAAATATATATACTTTCGAGCCAAAAAATAATAGGTACACAATAATCGTTAGACAAATACACTAAAATATAAATAATTAAATAGATGCTCTAAAACATATATCATAGATATACCTTCTTCTCCATAAAAAAAACAGGTACGTAATAATCGTTAAACAAGTACACTAAAGCGCAAATCATTAATGCACCTACACTAGGGGTGTCAATCGTGTCGTGTCGTATCAGTTTTGTGTTATGTCACTTTCGGTCATGTTATTTTCGTGTTGTATCACTTTCGGTACGTGTAGGGTATGTGTTAATAAAAAATTATTTAATTTGACAACAACTAATATAAAAAATTATAAAATTCTTATTTTTTATCTACAATACTCGTTAAATAATTATTTTCTATTTACAGTACTTATTAATCGTGTTATTCGTGTTGAACTTTAATTTGATTCATTTATTACCCGTGTCAACTAATCGTATTTTTTCGGATTCGTGTCTCTGTTCGTGTTCGTGTTTGAGTGAAAAATTGACACTCCTAACCTACACTTACCAAGAAATACGTAGAACTTACATAATAGTTTATGTACGTACCAAATCAACGATTAATATGCGACCGAGTATATTCCAAATTGTTGGGTTGTCGAATTTAAAATTAAAAAAAAAAACTAAATAACAAATGCAAAAAAAAAAAAAGAATCCTACATATATAATGTATGTGAGACTGAAATCATGTGACAGGGGTAAAATGTATAATGAAAAACATTAACTACCCAACTCCTACATATATTCGCGCTAACCTAGAGACCGTATACAATATTTTTTTAAAAAACAGAGGACCTTTTTTTCTTATTAAAAATTGATAGGACTAAAATAGGTTTACACATCAAAAAAGAGATCTTAGCCTAATTAATTATTTGCAAAATTAACATGCAGCCTTTTACGGTAAAGAAATATATACTTTTTATTTTTTAAAGTTACATAAACACCAACCTTTTTCAGGATTTGAGAGTATGCATTCAATGCAAATAATGAGAATTTAGATGAAGTTAACGGTTTGCTTAATGATCACTATTTCCGTTGTTGGATCTTAGAAACACAACAGATTTTTTTAGGGTGCGATTTGTGTGGATCAGAATGTCTTCCGTATAATTTTTCTTAATTACTTAATTATAGATGACATATTTTATTTTGTTCAAAATGAAATTATATATAAATTCATATTAGGTCTTATTTAAATTTATAACAAGTGATTTATTCTTAAAGAAAATTAAAAAATATGGTAGGTGAGATATTACCAGTCCTTCGGTTGTGAAGGTGAATATGACGTTCAATTTTATTTTTATTTTTTTCGTCGGCAAATACTTTTTGAATCGCTTATTTTTTACTTAACTCCTTTTACCAACTCAAATAGTGTATTTCCCAAGACAAATAGTCCTTACATCGGCAAGCAGACTATTTGTGCCGATACAAAAACTGTTTTTCTTGTAGTGACTTGTAGCTTTAGAGTTTTGATATGTTTGGCCTTTGGTAATATTTTTATTTTTTGTTTTTGTTTTATTTTTATTTTTATTTTTAGAGTAAATAAGAAAAAAAAATTATTTGGTAACCGATTTTATTTTTTTTGTTAACATTTTATAAACAAGAGACGATTTTCAAAAATAAAAAAAAATATTTTTGTTTTTGTTTTTTATTTTTAAAAAATAAAAAACGAAAACGTTACCAAACGGGACTTATTGTGTCCCAAATATTATGGATGTTTGATAAATTGTTTTTCATAAGTTACTGCAAGGGACGGAGCCGAATGGTTATATAGTGGGGCCAACTTAAAACTTGTTAAGTGCTCTAGTTGGACTCTAATTGGGTAATTTATTCTTGACTTTTTCACAAACAATTTATACATAGCTTAAACAACCAAAATAAACTAAACAAATTTAACAAAAATGATTTTGAACCCAATTAAGATTGAGGAATAATTTAATCAATCACTAACAAATTATTCAAATCAATCAACGAAACATTTTAATCTAAAGTGTAACTCATCACAAACAAATTTTCAATTGCTTGATTCAAAATGTAACCCAAAGTAAAATTTAAAGTAACTAATTAAATCGAAGAATTATATAGTTGAAAAAAGAGCGACTAGTAAGCAAAGTTTAATAGATGACTAATTTCGAATGACAACTATAAAAAATCATGAAGGCAATAAGCCTTCAATTCAACCTCACAAATTTTATTACAAATAAAATAATTATGGCACCGCCTCATTAAACCAATTTCTTAGCATCAAACTCGAAAGAATGTAGTTGTATGGGTACAGGGTAATCAAGGTCAATGTTCATTGACCAACAATTTCCTTTTAATTTGCAATAGTTCCAATAAAATATTTAAAAATTACAACCTTTTGATCTTGGGCAGTCCATAATTTTCTTAGGGCTAATGCACAATCATTATTACTAATATACTTTACTTGTTCTATAATAGTTTTGTCTGTGGCATTTTAACTACACTTAACACACAAGTAAATGAAAATTCAAAAACAAAAGAAATAAAAGAAATAGCTTGACAAAAAATGTCTCTGAAATTTTTTAAAACCCTTAAATGGGTTATTGGTTTATCTCTAGAGAGCTCCCATATAATCTTCGAAGGCTCTCATCAGCAGCAGATTTCTGACAAGTGGGAATTTTTTTTTATGGTTAATGGGTTATCTCTCCATAGCTTCGATATTATCTTCTAGATTTTTTTCATTAATAAGTAGATTTGCAATCAATGGGATTATTTTAGGAAGATTGGGACTATAAGTTCCTAACTGAAGAGTACCTTATGATCAACATTATTGAGAGAGAGATGAGAACCTGACGGGAGCCAACAATCAAGTAGGTCAATTTATTGATGAATATAGGAAAGGAAAGAAGAAAGAGTGGTGAAGAAAGGGTATGAACTGAAAGTCGTACTTCGATGAACGGCATAAAAAATAAGGTTGGCAATTTATGTTTTGATATTTGAAAATTATATTCACTGACCCTATACTTTATAAAAATTTTAGTGGGGTAAGATTTAAAAATTTTAGCGGGGCAAGATTTAAAATATTTTGAAATTTTCAAAATTTTACCTAGGGTCCGTTTGGTTAGAAAGAAAAAGATGGTAGAAAGTGAAAGTGATAAAAAGTGAAGTGAAAGAAAAGAAAGTGAAAAAAAAATATATTTTCTTGTATGTGTTTGATTATGATGAAAATTTTGTAAGAAAGTTTTAAGAAAATTTTATTTTGTAGTTTGAAAAACAAGAAAGTTACAAGAAATTTTATGTGATTGTCTGAATTACCCATAATACTGAGAAGAGTAATGGTGTGCTAAAATAGGGGCAAAATGGTAAATAATACAATAGATAAATAAGTTTCACGGGAAAAAAAAAATTTTCTTGCAAATTTTGTGGGAAATTAAAAACCATCAAATGTGGGAAAGTTTGATCATGCGAAAAAATTTTTTTGCCCGAGAAACCTTCATTTCCTGCTAAACAAATGTCAGAATTTTTTTTTTTTCTCTTTCTCCCTTTTTCCACCATTCTCTTGCTAACCAAACAAACCCTAAGTTCCAATTTTTTTTTAAATTTCAGTGGGGCAGCTGCCCCCACTGTAAATACATCCTTGGTTACAACACAAAACTTTATACTCGTATGCTTCATTTAATTTATGATGCTTTTGACCAAACTATATATTAAATGCTCAGTCTTTACAAGTGAGAAAAACAAAATTATGAGATCCAATAATTTGTTGATCATGAAAGATTCTAGTGGCAGGCATTGTGATGCATGTGAAAGTTCTAAACGAGCAGTTGATAGCATTTGTTCTTCTAATAAATTCTAGGAAGGGCCAACAACATATTGAAATCACCCAACAACATGATTGCATCTTTAATTTTTTGTAAGATATATGTTACTCAATAACATAAAAAAAAAAAAAATCTACAGGAAACCAAAAAAGAAAAAAAATACTATCAATTATTTAACTCTCCTCAAGCTCACTATATACGGAAATCTTGTTTAATTCTAGATTTCTTATGCATAAATAATAGTTTATCATAACTCTAAATGGTAGTTTAAGTGGTAACATAGATAAACTATAAACTCAGACGTTCTGAGTTTAAATTTTGACTGCTCTTTAAGATCAGACCACGAGGGATTTATCTTTAATGAATGCTTTAGTCCTAACATGGATGATCTACTTTTGACTAGATTAGAGAAGAGATCAGTCGAAATGTGTGCAAATAAACCCAAACACTTCTAATCATTGGAAAAAAAATCAATAGTTTACCATTATGCATGTATTGTATTTATGGGATCCTCATGGCCTTTGGTTCTTGGATGTAAAAGTATTTCTTTTCACCAGAAATCACCTTGAGCATCTACCCAACTTGTCTGCTAACTTCTCTTATAAATTCAAGCAAAGAACTTCTTTGTCTGGTCAACTTTATTCTGTGTTTCACATAAGTGGGTAAGAATTTTCATTATAGAAAAAACTGGTAAATTAAGCAATTCGCCCTAGACAGGTGGGTTGCATAGCGGAGGATGTATAATGTTTGCCAACCAAAACCAAAAACTCATTTTAAAGACGTCTTGAAAAATTCACTTATACGTGATAAGAACGAATTCAAGATATTTCTCTCCAAATCGACACCGTTCTAAAATACAAGAACCACAAATCCCTTAATTTCACCGGATAAATTCGTGCCGATTCAAATATAAATACACCACTCTATCTCTCTTGTGTGATATATTCTCAATTTCTCACTCATTAATTTTTTTTTTTAATTAAGTTAACTGTTTTTTTTAGTCCATAGCAGATGAACACCCACACCAACTGTAAGCCCAGATTCTGAGGATAATATTTGAATATTGCTAAAGAGCAGTCAAAGAATTCTATCAATCCAAACATCGGGGTTTGAAAACTGGATTTCGTGAAGAAGTGAAGTGGAGTGTGGAGGAAATATTAGGAGGAGTTGGTCACCATCTAGCCATCAGTTAATGATTATTAATATTTGTCCTAGTGTTCGTAGAGACTTGAGGGTCTCAACTTTGTTGGGTTCAATAGTTTTGAATCGGGTCTAATTAGGTTCGTGTAAAAAATTTATAAATTTGTACATAACTCGTTTAAATAAATGAGTAAAAATCTTCAAATTTAACACAATTTATTTATTAAACAGGCTATACGATACGACTCGTTTAATCTTTTTAATAAATGAATCAGGTTGGATATGATTGAATTAACATGATAAATTTTTTCGCTCGTCACCCGTTTAGAAAAACTCAAACTGAAGATGTGTGATTTACATCCGCATCGATCCTTTGTTGGACTAATTGTGCAACTACTAATAAAACACAAGATGCCAAGTCTATGCTGATCCATCTCTTATAAATGTGGGTGATAGTAGATGTTCAAAGTTGGTGTTAGCCATGAGTACGCATAAAGTACATTCGTTTAGAATATAGTTTCAATCATTAGGAAAAGTAAAAAATAAAATATCTTCTAAATCATGGAAAAAAGACTATTTGTTTAATATCATACCAGATTTTATGCTATCTTCAGCAAGTTTGGAATAAAAAGAAGATGAACTCATCATTTCTAATTGGATAGAATATGCATTCAAAGATAATGGGTCGGATTATAAATATAGATATTTTGAGTTCAAATTTTGACAATTTTGTTAAATTAAACTCTAAAAAATATTATAGTCCTAAAATGAATGATATGTATTTGACCAGGTTAGAGACAAAATTAATCGAAACATTGAACACAAAAAAAAAAAAAAGAGAGCTGAATTCTAACTTTTTTTTTCTTTTCTGTTTTGTCCTTTTTATACTCTGATTCGTATTGCTTCGCAAGAAACCTCATGGTAGACTTGGTAGCAGATCCATGACGACTAGTCTCTCTCTCTCTCTGACTTGGTAGTCAACCGAAAGGAGTAGTGGATGGCTGTGCATCGGCAGTGCAACTTCTCACCTACTGAACTTAATAACATCAACACCACACGAAACTAACCAACCAATAGAGGCACAAAATACCTACAAATATACACACACATACATAGAGAATTGCCAAAACCAAACGATGTACATTTGGTAACAGTACG
Source organism: Ilex asprella (assembly GCA_023539305.1). Classification (NCBI taxonomy): domain Eukaryota; kingdom Viridiplantae; phylum Streptophyta; class Magnoliopsida; order Aquifoliales; family Aquifoliaceae; genus Ilex; species Ilex asprella. Next base: position 17,380,068 of record CM042200.1, on the reverse strand, counting down.
AGATTAGTTTCTAACCTAAGCACACCAATTCAACTCCGAAATCCTTCTCTTCTCTCTCTCTCTCTCTCTCTCTCTTTATCTGCTTGGTATATCATAGAGTTTCAAGCCCACCCTAACAACATAACCAACACAAATGTTTCCGGTCGGCGGTGATGACATGTCGGCCGACAGTGATCTTCCATTTTTGGGCCCAAGACACACCATGGAGCTTCAAGAACTCACCAGAAGACCCAAACGTCAAGGGTCAATGACGCTCGGTGAGCTCTTACAGCTAGTCGGCGACTCCACCGGTTGCTCGCCGGAGTACCATATTCTTGATCTTAATGATCCAGTCTCTGGACCCACATCATACCCTTTTGTTCTTTCCTTCAAAAACCTCACATACAGCGTCAAAGTTCAAAGGAAAATGTCACTTCCTTCGTGTTTCAGGTCCGCAAGTATGCATGAATCACCGGAAGCTATGATTCATATGGCTCGCACGAAGGTGCTATTAAATGGCATCTCCGGCGAAGCGAGGGAAGGTGAGATCATGGCGGTTCTTGGGGCTAGTGGGTCCGGAAAATCAACGTTGATTGATGCACTTGCTGATCGTATTGCTAGAGAAAGCTTGAAGGGAACAGTGACTTTAAACGGTGAGATTTTGGAGTCTAGGCTTCTTAAGGTGATATCAGCTTATGTTATGCAAGATGATTTGTTGTTTCCGATGTTAACCGTGGAAGAGACGCTCATGTTCTCGGCGGAGTTCAGGCTACCTCGAACTCTATCAAAGTCGAAGAAGAAAGCAAGAGTCCAAGCTTTGATCGATCAATTAGGCCTGAGAAATGCGGCCAAGACGGTGATCGGAGACGAAGGTCATAGAGGAGTTTCCGGCGGCGAAAGACGTCGAGTTTCCATCGGAATTGATATCATTCACGACCCAATTGTCTTGTTTCTTGATGAACCCACATCGGGGCTTGATTCCACCAGTGCATATATGGTGGTGAAGGTCTTACAGAGGATAGCTCAAAGCGGAAGCATTGTGATCATGTCAATTCATCAACCCAGTTACAGAATTCTCAGCTTGCTCGACCGTTTGATCTTTCTTTCTCGAGGACATACGGTTTACAGTGGCTCGCCGGCCGGTCTGCCGGAGTTCTTTGCTGAGTTCGGAAACCCAATTCCAGAAAACGAGGATCGAACTGAGTTTGCTCTTGATTTCATTCGAGAGCTTGAAGGCATTCATGGTGGAACCAAAAAATTGGCTGATTTCAACAAGTCATGGCAAAAAAAGAATAACTCTCGAATCAACACAGCCACTGGGCCAAAACTCTCTCTCAAAAACGCCATAAGTGCAAGCATTTCAAGAGGAAAGCTAGTCTCTGGAGCAACAAACGTAGACTCCAACCTCTCATCTTCTGTCCCAAGTTTTGCCAATCCTCTTTTGATTGAAATGATTGTGATCGGCAAAAGATCACTGAAAAACTCATGGCGGTCACCGGAGCTCTTCGGAATCCGATTAGGCGCTGTCATGGTGACCGGCATAATCTTAGCCACCATGTTCTGGAAGCTTGATAATTCCCCAAAAGGCATTCAAGAAAGACTTGGGTTTTTCGCTTTTGCTATGTCAACAATCTTCTACACTTGTGCAGAGGCCATTCCAGTCTTTCTTCAAGAGCGATACATCTTCATGAGAGAGACTGCTTATAATGCATATCGCCGATCATCATATGTTCTTGCTCACTCTATCATCTCCATTCCTTCTTTACTATTCCTTTCATTTTCATTTTCTGCAATTACCTTCTGGGCTGTGGGTCTCTCCGGTGGGTTTTCCGGGTACTTGTTCTTCTTCTTCTTCACTTTCGCCTCGTTCTGGGCCGGAAGCTCCTTTGTGACATTCCTTTCTGGTATTGTCTCTCATGTGATGTTGGGTTACACTGTTGTGGTCGCCATTTTAGCCTACTTTCTCCTCTTCAGTGGCTTCTTCATCAGCAGAGATCGAATCCCTCCTTACTGGCTATGGTTCCATTATGCTTCTCTAGTGAAGTATCCGTACCAAGGGGTGTTGCAAAACGAGTTTGATGATCCGGCCAAGTGTTTTGTCAGGGGAATTCAGGTATTCGATAATTCGCCATTAGGGGCTGTTCCCAACTCGGTAAAGCTTCAGCTATTGAAGACGATGAGCCATACTTTGGGCACCAACATTACTAGCTCGACATGCCTGACCACAGGACGGGATATACTGAAGCAAACTGGGGTGACTGATATAAACAAATGGGGTTGCTTGTGGATCACTGTTGCTTTGGGGTTTTTCTTCAGACTTATGTTTTACTTTAGTTTGTTGTTTGGAAGCAAGAACAAGAGGAGGTAATTAGGTGAAGATTGATTGTGGGTTTTGGGAACCATTGGGAATGACTTTGTATTTTTCATTATTCCAAATTCTCTCCCTCTATTTTTTTTTGCTTTCAAGTGGGTATTTAATCAATACGGGGAACTGGATGTTGATTGAAGTTCTTAGATTGGATTCAAGCTCCGTCGATCCTTTCATTCAAGTCTTACGAATCGTACTCGTAATTAGAGGAGACCACTTTACCCTGGCTAATGGATGACCTCGGTTGAAGTTTGGGATATTTGGGTGTAAGCTTAGTATAAAACACAGTTTAGGTGTTGCAAGGTTCAATGGTACAACAATTTCCAACCTAACCATTGATTCCCTATGTAAGTTTATCTATTGTAATGTTATTTATGTTTTTGTATCTATGACTATCAGGCCTATTGGTTTTGAGAACTTTATTATTTTTTTCAAATTTCAAGTGAATTGCCATCCATAATACATTAAGTAATGAATAATATCTCGAGATTTTAAATTTGATCTCACACGTTTTTCTTGGTCCGATGTGTGCAATTTAGGGGTACACATAACTATACATATCTTGTGTAGTCACGTTTACATAATAGTCACGAATCCAAAACAATACATGAAATAAAAAATATGTGGATATTTTAATTATAATCGAGAAATATAAACTAAACGCAAAACTAAAAACAACACCAAAAAAAAAACAGAAAAGGAAAAAAAGTAATACAAGAAAAATTACTAGCAATTTTGGGACAAATTTTTTTTTGGTATGAAAAAGACAAAAAAAATCACATGCATAAACTGAATAGAGTAATGCTACACTAACAAAAAAAAAATAGACGAGGCATAAAGATCAAATGTCATGGCATTGAAACAATGATGTTTTTATTCGTTTATTTGAGCTCTAGTTTTGATGCTCTTTTTTGGCCAGTGTAACATTATTCAACCGAATATCCCAGAGGTATTGAGTAAGAAACTGTAATTTAGTTTTAAATTAGGAGCAATGCTATTTGGACTCCAAAAATTAATATAATTTGATGACTCCATCAATCACTATCTTTAATTTAATTGTAGATCCTAATATTTATTAGAATTTATTACATATTCAATGGTTGCGATCGATGAAGTCAACAAATAGTGTCAACTTTTTAAGTCCAAATAGTATTTTCCTTAAATTAGAAAGCAAAGTTTGCACCAAAAGAAAAGATTCAAGTTCAAACCATGGGAGACAAACACTCTCTATCTTTAGACCCCCCTTCAATGGAGATAACCTAGTGAAAGTCATTCATCCTTCCTTGTAATCCACTATGCTTCCCAATCCCAAGGTAATATATGAGATCTCTCAACCCCAATTCCATCTTTGTTTCCCATTCCCAAGATAAATTATGAGAAATCTCAACCCACATTTGTCACCTTTCTCATTCTGACTACACGATACACCGCCTCCTCGAATCCAACCACCCATTAAGCACACTTACACTCCCTCTCTCCCACACTACGAAAACCCATTAACAGACAATACACAAACAACAAAAACCCTAAAATACTCAACCCTCCCGTGAACAAGAAACGATGTCAGATGCACAGTCTAGCCAGATTATACCCTCTCCTAAGCCAATCACCATCAAACTGCTATCGGATAACTCTATTGCAAACTTTCTCAAACAATCATGATTGGTCGGAAAAGTTCTCTCAGACAAACTACTCAACCATAATGTTGTGAAGTTCATATTTAGGAAATTCTGGAAAGTAAAGAACCAGGTAGAAATTCAAGATGGAGAACAAGATACATATATCTTCACATTTGCATCTAATGACTTGAAGCACAGATTGATTATCCAAAGCCTTTGATCACTGAAAGGGCGACTAGTATAGTACTTAAACACTGGCATCCAAACACCTGGATCTCAGAAATGGATTTCACACACTCCCCCTTCTGGGTTCAAGCCCATGGTCTTCCTCCAGATATGATAACATAAGATAATGCACGTCTTATTGCTCAAGCGCTGGGTTCTCTAGGAGAGGATCAGAACAAGAGATGAAATCGACCTTAGACAACCATTGGTAATCTTCTTTTGGCTCCTAACAAATGGCTTCCTAGACCAAAAAATTGATCTTAAATATGAACGATTGAGAGACTACTACTATTGTTGTGGACGATTGGGACATGATAAATCTGATTGTTCAAGGCCTCCGTCTCCATTAAACTCGGTGCAATATGGACCTCATCTTTGTGCTACAGTCAATTATCAAACGAAAACCACCACTCTGGTGGAAGACCATACTTAGGTGGTGCGTGGAGAGGTGCCAACAAATTAGTGCGTGAATCAAGGAACATAATGACAACCATCACTGGAGGTACAGGGAATCAGTCGCAAACACTACGCCGACTCTGGAACACTTGGCAGAACAAAAGAGAATAACAGGGTAGTGGAACAAACAAAGGTACAAATAGAAATCCTACTCTCTCATGCACGTGGGGACCACTTTTCTACATCTCTTTAAATGGTAGCAATGGATCAAGTATGCACTCTCCCGAACCCAATATCTCAGCACATTTCTGAATTCAACCCACACAAAGAGAACCCATCAAGAAACACAGTAACCCAACACAAACTTGAAACCAGCCCACCCATTCTGAACCCAAGTCAAGCTAAGCCCACCAACACCAACCCACCCAATATGGACCCACCTCAAGCCAACCTCACCACCACTAACCCACTCAATAAGAACCTACTTCAAACTATCCTCATGGTACCAACCAACCCAACAAAAATCAAACAACCAAAAGCACAAAACACCAAAACCCAAAGCTTACCTTCCAACACAAACAACCAAGGCCCAATTGGCCTAAACGAGAAGATTCAACAAAAACCCAATCCAAACTTGCAACAAAATCCACACCTACCATATACCTAGCCTCATATAGACAATCAAAAACCATAACCCTAACCTTTTTTTTTTTACAGCACCTCGACGGTGCGAGAAAATTTTATTGATTAAAAATTAAATTACATCTAGCTAAGGGGGACGTGTGTACCTTACCCTCGATGCAATCTAATTACATTGCAATAAGGAATTAAAAATTCTAATGCATGATTTTACATGGGAATAATTTCCTAAAATGCTTATATCCAACATAGCTTGTTTGAATCCAGCTGAAAGATATTGTAACTAAAACCAACTGCTGAAACCAACTTCAGAGATGGAACTAGTGTGCAGAACAGTGACGTGAACAGTCCAGCAGTAGCAAAATTCCAACTGTACAGGGAACCAACTGATCAGCTGCTGTAATGAGCTGGGTGCAGCTGAGATAAGCTGAGCTTAGGTATTAAGAAGTGCTGAATTGAAGGCATGTATGAGCTAGAGCTTGAGCCAAGGGAATGAGCACTTTTCTGATAAGGCAGTTGGACGGACACCCAAATGTCCAACAATTCAGCACATACGATGGAGAATATTGAGAGACAAAAGAACTCCACCTGAGTTTGGAGTGCAGGCCAAAGCTTTATCCCTATTGAGCTATTGATGGTGAATAATTCCATCATGAAAGACAGGATCTTCAAGAATTCTAACCAGAAAGGAAAAAAAGAAGACAAGGAGCCAAAATATGCACAGACGCCATATAGATTAATGGAGAGCCTTGAGAGAGATCCATAACCCTAACCCTAAACCTATAGACAAACACAACAATCCCCTCTTCTAACTTCAATTAAGGGATTACCATAATCTGACAATAAAGGAATAGTGGATAAATATATGGCTTATGATTTCCAAACCTTCTCTCTCAAATGACAAGCTCCAAGGACACTAACGGGGAAAAATAACCAAAATTAACTGGAAGGAAGATAGTTCACTGGAGTTTAAACCTATGAATAAGGAAGAAGAAGACCAATCAGATGGGAAGCCAGATTCCTACTATATTACGGAACCTAACAAAGAGATCAAGCAGTAGGTCAACTCCTATACAAAGACACATAGAGTGGCACGAAGATTCGAAGGAAGGAAGTCTGTCAAGCAAGATGCTTCGAGGGAAATTGATCAATCTTAGAAAATTAATATTGAATGGACAGAAGAGGTTTTATGGCTAAGAAGGTGGGCTTTACCATGCCCCACCTCCTCCACGAGGCTTATCGTCTAGAATTGTCAAAGAACAGGGTCACCCTTGACAATTCTACCCTTGAAGGACCTTTGCGCCCTTCACAAATCCCAGGTCATAAGCCTTAGTGAAACAAAGACAAAGAGACATAAGATGGATAGAATTAGAAGAGAATTAAGAATGGACAATAAAGTTACAGTGGAGCCATTGGGGTTATCCGGAGGGCTATGCATCTTGTAGAACAGAGATGCTAATCTTTAAATTGAAGATTATGGTCCAAACCACATTAATGTGACTTTCAAGGCAGAAGATGTGAAAGGACCATGGCATATGACCACCCTAATTACAAATCTAGATGTAGACAGCGGAGTAGACTAAGTATGTATGGGAAAATTATTAATCTCCCATGGTTGTGCATAGGGAATTTTAATGATATAATATTAACTAATGAGAAAGAAGGCATAAGAGCATGGTCAACAAAGAAAATCCATAGCTTCAAACACTTTGTGGATGAACACATAGTGGAGATGGAAAGTAAAGGTTGTAGGTTCACTTGAGATAACCATCGACAGGGTACATCTACTACCAAGGAGAAGTTAGATCAAGGAATGGCATCACCAAGTTGGAGAGTCACATTCCCAAATGCCAAGGTAATTCTCCCACCTGCCATAGGATCGGACCATTCTCCACTAATCCTTGATACTTAGCCTGAACAAGAAAGGCCAAAGAGGTTTTTAAAATTTGAGACTTCTTGGGTTGATGAGGAAAAATGTAAAGACATTATATAACAAAGCTGGGATTTTCTAGTGGAATGATCCAAGATGTACATATTCAAGCGAAACTAAGAAATTGTGAAAAAGGGCTTAGTAGATGGAGAACATCTCACTGTGGAAACAACGAAAAAATGATTGAACTTCCCAAGAGTAAATTAGTTGAGTATCAAAATGACTAAGGCTCAAATATACAACAGGAAGAAGTGAGAATTAAAGTTGAGGTATAAGAGACCTGTGGTGTAAAGAGGAAAAATACTAGGGAGAAAGATCAAGGTTGAAATGGGGGGACAAAAACAAATAATTTTTTCATGCAACAACAACCCAAAGGTGGCAGAGGAACAAGATCACAATGTTAAAGAATTTTGAAGAACAATGGGTTTTCTGGAAAGATATATATTAATCAGATGATTTAATTGTACTTCCAAGAAGTTTATAGGATAGAAGGTATCAGGAACTATGACTAGATACTCCAACTAATTCCCCAGGTTATCACAGAAAGGATGAACACAACGCTATTAAGCAGACCATGAATTGAGGAGATCAAAATAATAGTCTTCAACCTAGGAGCCATTAAATTACTAGGTCCAGATGGTCTTCTAGTACTATTTTATCAAAGGTATTGGTCAGTTATCCAACCTGAGCTAGTTAGTGCAGTACTCCCCTTCTTCCAAACTGGTTTCCTCTTCAAAGAACTAAATGAAACTAATGTTTCACTGGTCCCAAAAGTGGCTCACCAAGAGCAGATTGGATAATGTAGGCCGATAAGTTGCTATCACTTATAAAGTGATGTCTATGATTCTGGCAACTAGACTCAAACCCATTCTTGAGCAGATAATCTCTCATAATCGAAGTGAATTCATTGTGGGGAGGCAAATACAAGACAACATAATTGTAGGACAAGAAGTTATGCACGCCATGAGGTACAGAAGGAGAACAAGAAAGTACCAGATGGCTATTAAGTTGGATATGACTAAAGCCTACGATAAAGTCAATGGGACTTCTTTAGGGACCTAATGCTAAAAATGGGGTTTGATTCCATGTGGGAAAAACTGATTATGCAATGTGTCTCTATTGTCAGATATAATATCTTGGTGAATGGAGACAGAGCAATCCAAATTAGCCCATTAAGAGGTCTAAGACAAGGAGACCCCCTTTCCTCATATATTATTGAATATCTAACCCTCTTGATCAACAAACAAATGGAAGGAGGAACCCTAAAAAGGCTCAAACTATACAGATTAGGTCCAACTCTATCCAATCTTTTATTTGCTGAAAATTCAATTTTTTTCTCCACAACTTCCATAACATATTGCCAAGCCTTGATGGTCATCCTAAATAGATATTGCTATGCAACGGGCCAACTGATTAACATTAACAAATCTATTGCCATGTTTAGCAACAACACACCACTGCCTCTACAACATGAGCTTGTCCAACTCCTCAGGATCCCATTGTCTCACAGAGTAGGAAAGTACTTGGGGTTCCCAATGGAGTGGGGGAAAGTCAAAAAAACAAACTCTTGCTTGGATTAAGGAAAGGGTGCTATCCAAAGTAGCAGGATGAAAAGAAAGGTTTTTGAACCATACAGCGAGGTAAGTACTTATCAAAGCGATGGTGCAAGCCATACCAGCATATCAGGGGCGGCTGAACAGTGTAATGAAAAAAACCTAGGCTTTAGGCCTCAATTTTGAAGAAGGCCCCAATTTTTTAAATATTATAAATAGTACAGATAAAAAAATTAAATTTATAAATATTTTAAGTCTTACAAAAAGGCCTTATAAAAATACAAGTCCGATAAAAAAAAAATCCCATAATTTATAGGTGTACAGTAATAGTCCAAACAAAAAATTTAAATTCATATCTTAACAAAATTTTTCAATTTAAATAGATTAGACCTATTAATTTAGCCGTAAAATTAAAAGGCCCTAAAATTTATTTTTTAAAATAAAAAATAAAACTAACTGTAAAACTAAATCTACTAAAAAATTTAGTTTTAACCTCAAAAAAAGTCAAGTTTATACTTACCATTATAATTTTTCAACCATTTTTTCTCTCTCTTACAATTAAGTTCAAATATGGTAACAAAAAGTTGAATATAAAAATTTAATTAATATTTTTGTATTTTAAAAAATTAAAAAATAAATTTATTATTAATATTAAAAATAAAAATATCTTATTTATCATTTCCGCTTTAGGCCCCAAAAAATCTCGAGCCACCCCTGCAGCATATGCCATGTCTATTTTCAAGTTTCCCAAAACCTTTTGCAAGAGATAAGTTCCAACATAAAGAGATTCTGGTGGAACAAAGCAACAGGAGAAATGAGAGTTCATTGGAAAAACTGGGACTAACTTACAAGGAGCAAGAGTGATGGAGGGTTAGGCTTTAGAGACTTGGAAGAATTCAACAAAGCAATTCTTGCAAAATGATTGTGGAGATTTCTGGGAAACCCAAATGCATTATGAGTTAAGGTACTACAAGCTAAATATAGTCAAGGACAGTTTATATGGAAGACCAGTACTGAGCCCACTAACTCATGGATTTGGAAAAGCTTATTAGAAGGCAAGAAGGTGTTAAAAAGGAGTTACATATGGAAGATAGGAGATGGTTGGAATGTTACGTGTTAGGTGTTAGGAAGATCCTTGGATTTTAGAACACCTTCAGATTAAGAGCATGAGGCATAGAAGTACACTAAAAGTTCTAGACTAATTAAGCAACCTCACAGAAGATGGAACTTAGAAATTATACATAGAGAATTTGAACCAGAAGTAACCATAAAAATATTTACATTTAGGATCCTATACAAGCTTAGGCAGCTACGCAGTAAGAAGTGGCTATCACTTACTAAAACAGTCCTTAGGTCCAGGTCAAGCTAGTAAAACTACAAGCTCATCATTTTCAGACTCCTAAAGCTCTTTGGAAAATGACTTGGGGCCTAAAAGTAGCTCAAAAATTCAGACTTTTCCTAAGGAAATTTGTTAATGGAGCACTTGCCACCAAATGGGCACTATGGAGAATGAAGCTGTTTCAGAATCCTTTATGTCCAATATGTGGAGAAGAAGAAGAAGCAATAGAACATCTCCCTTTACTATGCCCTTGGACTACTACAGTATGGAGGATATCTCCTCTTGGACTTTCAATTGACAGATGCGAACATACAAGGATTGAGGTATGACTGTTGAAAGCTTTTAAAGAATCGGCAAGCATAAACAATATGGAATATACAAGACAACCCCTGCTAGCGTTTATTTGATGGTCCATCCCAGAAAGAAAACAATGGATGGCTATTTCAACACCACCAATCAAGTTGGAGTAGAGTACTCTTTCAAGCGGTGGCAACTAATGATGAAATGCAACAGTCAAGGGAAAAAGGAAGGGTTTAGACTATAATAACTCAAACAGAAACTGAATGGACTCCCCCACTAATAGGCTAGATGAAAATTAATTGTGATGGAGCATACTGCAAAGAGAACAACAACGCGTCGTATGCAGCAATATTACGCAATTACAAGGGACAACTTATGAATAGAGCCTCAGCAAGGGTAATTGTCTCCTCTCATTTACCAGCCGAAGCATATGTAGTAAGGAGAGCATGTAAAATGACATTGGATAAAGGTAACCATGAGGTCATACTAGAATCGAACTCAAAAGTTCTTATTGACTCCCTTAATTAAAGACCAAAGTCGGTAAGATGGGACATTGAGGCCATCCAAGCATGATATATGACAATACACAGTACAGTTAGCTAATGTCTGATATAGATACATAAGGAGATCTTGCAACACTGCAGCACATTTATTGCCAGCAATCTCCAGATAGAGCACATTCCCCCTCGATTGGTTCTCATCTCCTCCAAAACAGTTGGAGCAGATTATTCTTGAGGAAGCTAGAATAGGGATAGAGTGAAAATATACTATAAAAAGGATAGGCCCTTTGCCTGGTTTTTATTTAATGAAAATTTATACTCAGACCAAAAAAAAAAAAGATGCTTCTATTTTTTTTGTTGGGCCTTTGGGAGCATACATGAATTTGGGCCATGTAGAGCCAAGTTGGGACATGCATTGCCCGAGTCCACTAATTCACACTGGGCTCGAGATTGGACTGGAAAAAATCCACCGCTTTGGCCCATAACGGCCCGGAACTTGTGATTATCGATTAGCAACCCTTGGATGCAAGAAAACGCATCCAAACTGTTCAAATCTGTCGGTTTGTCCTACAAAGTCGCGAGAGAGAGAGAGAGAGAGACTCTGGTCGCGAAAGTTAGGGTTAAATCGGATCAGAATTTGGGGATTTTATTCCTGAGGTACGCTTTCGATATCGAAATAGAGTTTATTGCATAAATTGATATTAAACATTCATTCTCTCTCTCTCTCTCTCTCTCTCAAACGCACAAAACACACATCTGTTCGATTTAAGGTGTTTGTTAACATATGCAAATTATGTGGAAGGATTGACTTTTTGTAGTTTTGTGGTTAATGAGAAAGAGTTTTTGGTGACCCAAACGGTCCATTTTGTATTCGGGAATGGGATATGTTTACCAGCGGACCGAGATCATTCTGGTTGCCACATTCTCATGAGTGGTAAAGTGATTAAGTTTATAGCATTTGAATTATATGAGAGATGGATTTCTGTGTGGTACTGAGCCTCTGTAATCGCGAGTTTGAGTTTCTGTTAGTTGGGATATGAGAGTCATCTAAGGGACTTGTTAGGAGCTAATATAAATCATTGAAGCTAAAAGATCAGGGCAGCGGAGAGGACATTAGAAAATGGCTTATATTAGCTGTCATTTTTTCAAGTGCTTTGAAAGGTTAAATTTTTACTGTCATGAACAAGAGAATGGAGTGCCTGAAGTTGCTTTGGGAGTGCCAACATCATCACAATAGAATTCTGGGCTGATGGGTGAAGTTTAATTGGTTTGGATCAAGCATACTATTCATCTTTTTGATGAGATGCTGTGGTATCTCCACTGGTTGATTTTCAACTTAATAGAACTAGATCTTGCTGAGATACTTGCAGTTTCCGTAGGCACACTAGATATGGGGTTTATATTGGAGGGCTTCTGTGGGACAATTCAGAAATACAAGAAAAAATATGATTGGTTACTTATTATCATTCATCTACCAGACTTAAAATGCATACTGGAACCGGTTAAATTTGGCTGCAGGACAGGTACAACCGTACATGTCTTTTAGAGGCTACAGATGGCAGAAAGCAAGTCCTGCTTGAGTTTTTTGTTAGGGGAGAGTCAGTTATCTTGGTATGGATACTTGTATGTGTAAGCCTGTGGGAGAAGCTTTTAATGATAACTCCCGGTGCTTGATAAAATTTCCAGCGGTTGAAATGTAGTATTTTTGGGCAAATATGCCTGTGGGTTGATAGGGTAGATGGGTGGGTTTTATGGTTGATGGACAAGAGAGGCAATTACGTGAAAGTTGATTTTGCTATTTTCTAATCCTGTCTATTATATGGATGTTTGACCATTCAACGAAATTAATATCCTCTTTTATAATTAATAGATATTAAATTAAAGATTTACTAGCGATCGATACTTTTTCTGAAATTAATCAGCCTTAGGATGTGATTATATTTCAATTGCTTTTCTGATAGACAATAATAAAGCAAAGTAGTCATATTGGTTAACTGACAATTTTTTCCAACAATCAATTTTTTCCATTGAAAATTTATCTTTCTGCTAACAGAATGCTTAATCACTGCAGTTCGAAATGCCTCGTTATGATGATCGATATGGTAGTACTCGTCTTTATGTTGGTCACTTGTCGTCACGGACTCGCTCGCGTGACCTGGAGCATGTCTTCAGAAGATATGGGAGGTAATCAAATGTCTGGCTTCTCTACAATCACCTTCTTGTGTTATTTGAATTTCCGTTCATGCTATTCCTTGTGAATCGTGGCACACATTTTACTGAAGACAAACCAATTGTGCAAAGCTCAGCTGGTCAGGTAGAGGTCACTGTATAGGAAGCTGCAATCTTTTGTTTCCTCTGAAGTTTTTCTGATATTGTTGATAAAGAAAAAACAGTGTCTTTGATGCACTCCACAAATATGTATTTGATGATCAAACTCAGTTATTCATCATTTGTACAAAAGTTAAGAGCGCATATATTTCATCTTTAAAGGTAGGTTCGGTGTAAGCTGCATAGTGATGTAGACTATAAGGTTTCACTCATCTTTGTGGTGCTGTTTTTAAACAGCTTTTGGCTATCCCATTTAAAATCTATTAGACAAGTTGCCACTCAATTTTTGATGTGGGGTACGTCTCCCACTCATGTAGGAGACACTTGGTTTGTATGCCAAGCATGGTTCTGTGCTTGGGTCTACATTATTCATCATATTTTCCGTGAAGGAACATTGTACCCCCAGGTGTCTGTGTGTTTAACTTGAATGATCTTGTTGAAGGTTTCTGGCTTTTGCCTAACCTGGAGGTCAATGGTGAGAGGGTGCCCTTGGTGGAATTGGTGGAAATTCTTGCCGATTTTTAGGAGACTTTGGTGATTCTTTCTGAAATATTTATGCGTTTTTTATGGAATTGGCCCCAATCTCACACTGGTGTTTAGTTCGTCTTGTGCGGCGGTGTGTCATGCACTTCCCGTACTTAAGTATGATGGCCTTACTGTTTCTGCAACCTTCCGCAGAGTAAGAGATGTGGATATGAAGCGCGACTATGCCTTTGTTGTATGTATTGCCCTCTCCTTTTCCTTTTTCCTCATTTATGAATGCACTTGATTAGTTTCTTAAATTGTTTAGATAACTGGGTTGCTGATCATGTTACGCAATTGTTGGGTTCTGTTTGTTGGTTTTTGTGTTTCAACTTCAATTTGCAGGAATTTAGTGATCCTCGGGATGCTGATGATGCAAGATATAGCTTAGATGGTCGGGAATTAGATGGAAGCCGTATTATTGTGGAATTTGCTAAGGGAGTAAGTACTGTAAACTTGCTTTTTGCAATTGAAACTATTACATGTTTTCATATGATTGGAGGAAGGTTGCTCTTCACGCTGAAGATGTTTGGTGCTCTCTTGCATTTGTGTTCCTATTTCATTTTTCTTCTTCATTCTTTTTGGTTTGGTTTGGTTTGGTTTGGTTTTGTTGTGTGTTAGGTTTGGCGTTGGTTTTCCTTGTTTCTTTCTTCTTTTTTTGTTTTTTTTGAATGTTGGGTTGCCCTGGGTGGTGGATGGGCATGTTGGGTTTTTGGGATTTGTTGGTCAGTTGTGTCAGTTGTGACAGGGTTCTTGGGTGGATCTAATAGTTTCCTACAGGGTGGACATGACGAGGTCAATTTATGGATTTTCCTTCCTTTTGCCGCATTTTACTGGAAATGGGTTTCCTTGTGGTTCGTTATCCAATTGTTTTCCTCGCCAATGACATTCTTTTGTGATTGGGATATTCATCATTGTTGATTATTTTTTTTTTGTCATGTTAAATTTTTTTAGAATTTGTCGACTTCTTGGAGGCTGGTGATTAGAGCGGATGGTTGAACTCAAAAATCAGGGTTGGATCTTTATGTTTGGTTGAACCATCTCCCTTTAAAATTGGAGGGGAGGCTGGTTTTCCCCTCTTAAGGTCCAGCAGTTTTTTATTTTTGTAGTCATCAGATGTGGTTCTCTGCCATTATTCTCTTGTTGGACTCTAGAGTGTCGTTTCAAATTTATATTCATTTATGTAATTAGATCTTATTATTGGTATGCTTGACATGTGTTTGACTTGCATGTAGGTACCACGTGGATCAGGTGGTTCTCAAGAATATCTAGGCAAGGGTCCTCCACCTGGGTCTGGACGGTGCTTCAACTGCGGCATTGATGGTCATTGGGCACGAGATTGCAAAGCTGGGGACTGGAAGAACAAGTGTTATCGTTGTGGAGAAAGAGGACATGTAGAGAGAAACTGCCAGAACAGTCCCAAGAAGCAGCTCAGGTACTTCAGAGGACTATACTGTTCTGTTTGTCTCAACCTTTCCTCATAAGTTTGGTGAAGCACTGTTGATTACCATGCCATCTCTTTGAAATTGTTTGTTTATGATAATTATCCTGCAGACGTAGTCGGAGTTACTCACAGTCACCACCAGTGAGATCACGTTATCCTCGCAGTGGAAGAAGCCGGAGTCATAGCTACAGGTTAGTTACTTACTCTTTGTTAAATTATTTAACAGTTTTGATTCTTGACTTGCTTTCTCAAAATGATGCACTTAAATCTTTTTTTCTCCATCTGGTAAAAGGGTGTCACCAAGTCTTCATGGGAGAACTTTTATTCTTACTGACATTGGCCGGCAGTTGTTTTTTCTCCATAAAGAGATTGAAAAAAGGAGAAAGGGAAAAAAGAAAAAAAAAATGGGGGGGGGGAGAGGAGAGGCGGATGTGTGCCTAGTTTTTCTACATTACATAGAAACAAGTCATTCTAGCGTACTTGTGCATACAGATATGCATGTTCGTGTTCCACTTTTATTTTGCAGAAGGCATGATCTGATTTTTTCCTTCTAATTTATGAACTGGATTAATTGTTGTATTGCCAGTCGGTCAAGATCCCCTCCAAGGAGAGAGAGGATTGTTGAGCGTAAAGAGAGGAGATCAAGGAGCCCTCGTTACAGTAGAAGCCCAGAGCAGGGGAAGGGTTCTCCATCCCCCTCCCAGTCGAGGAAGCGCAGCCCAACACCTGATGAGGGCAGCCCAAGGGGGAGAGATAGCCCTTCTCTTGAGAGAGAAAGACAAGAAACTGAGCGAGACGGTTCAGTCCATAGTCAGAGCCCTATGGTGAAGGGCGGAAGTCTGGTGAGCCCCAAAAGAAAGAGCCCTGCTGCGAAGAGGTATGAGAGTGAGGTTAATGGTCACAGCCGCAGCCCAAGTCCTGCAGATGACAGGAGCCCTGTTGATGATGATGATGATGATAATCGCTTCTCGCCAAGAGGCAGTGCATCACCTTAAATTGTCCAGAATTGGTAGAGGTCTCTGCTCGTTTATGGTATGTGCAATAAAACTATTTGTCTGTCATATTCGTATGTTAATGGAGCGTGGCAAGACATTGCTTAACTATGAGAAGATGCCGTTGATTTAGGTAGAGTGGCCATAAGTTCAAACTTCAGCAGAGTTATTGTCCTCTTTATACTACTATGTCTTTGTTTAATTGAGATGGTGCTAAAACTTGGAAAGTGCTGCTTAATTTACTTAATTTGCGCCTAAAAAAACTTTTTTCATACATGGCAGTTTACTTTTTCCAATCTTCGCAAGCTCAACTAGGTCTGAGCTTGTGTACTCTTATTGTAATCGAGATACGATGAACTTCAGAAAATTGGCCTGTTACTTGATGCAAAATGGTTCAACATTAGGGGGACTACCAATGAAGGGTAAGAAAATGTTCGTTTTTCGTAATGTAGCGGAAAGTTATGATCCAATAAAATCAAGTTATACAGCAATGGGATTTGGAAGTTGGTAATTAATGAAAATTCAAAACTTTGAAATCAATTCTAACTATTTAGTATCAATCTCAAGTTCTTTTGATCAATCTTATTTCAATCTCTTTGTGTTTACCTTTGTTTCTTTAGTTATAATTTGATTTGACTAAGTTGTTACTGCATAGAGAAATTCACTGAGGGGTAATTCTCAACCTACCCATCAACTGACCAGATGAAGAGGGGAATGGGTTTTTTTTTTTTTTTTTCTATGAACACAAAAAAAACCCCTCAGTAGTTGCAAGCGGCCAAGAGATTTAGGTTGACTGATAAGTTGTCATTCATTTTCCCAAAGATTAGACCTTTTTGAATGTGGTATTTGGACTTGGGAAGATGAGAATAGTTTTTTTTTTTTAGCTGGGAAAAAAAAGTTGAGTGATAAAGGAAAACGCTCAAAAATTACCTAATATGGTGGAATCATGAGGTCCCTGACCGTGTCTATTACTCCTCTTAGGAACACACTCAACCAGGTTAATATAGTGGTCAACCACCAAATTTCAATGTAGACTCCAAGATTTCGAACTTTCAACCTTAAGGTGAGAATTTCAGTCGATATTCCATTAGACTGCCCCACTTGGTGGTGGAAGATGGGAATAGTTAATGGTATATCGATATAGCATTTTTACCAGCAATACCATCACGTTTCCAGCCTCTTCGAATACATAGGATATGCACTACAAGAACAATGACTTTTACCGGCGTTTAATAAACGCCGCTAAAATTAAAATAAACGTCACAATTGAAACATGCAATATTTGTTTCATCTCCTTGACCATCAATTTGTTTTCATCTAAATGTTTGACATTTCTGGTAGTCATTCCTAACAGTTGTCTCCTTTCAATACAAGATTCAATCATTGAGACATGCATGTATCTTAATGCAATCTCTACCTAACTCTTTAATCAACTGCCTAGTTGCATAAAATGAAGTGGGCAACGTGTTACCTTTGGGTAACATACCCTTTAGTACTTGAAGTAACATTGTGAATGACTTGTCGCTCCATCCATTAAAACACTTGATGTGTATCAATTGAATGATAGATGACAGTGTCAAAAACTTTGTACATCTCGGATATAACTTTCGTTCAGCTTCACTCAACAGTTTTGAAAAAATTTCTGTCGTCTAATCTGACCCTTCTCTACCATCCCTTTCAGGTTCGTCACTACTCATTTCACAAACTGGTGGACTTGGAGGGAGAATCCCAAATGTATCATACAACATTTTTTGAATTTCATCTCCCGAACTAGAGTCATTTGATTCATTATCTCTAGAAATCAAAGCAAATGAACTTTCCCCATGAAAAATCCAACGAGTGTAACTCTCAAGAAACCCATCTACAATCAAATGCTCTTTCAAAAGTTCCGCTTTTACCAATTTAACATTACGACATTTTTTGCATGGGGCACGTGAGTCCTAGTGCATTTGGTTTATTTTTACATGCAAACTTTATAAAATTCTTATCTGAACCATCAAACATATGAGCTTTTAAGATACCAAAATAATCGAACACAAAAAAAAAAAAAAAAAAAACAAGGAAGAAAGGGAGTTGGAAACTTACCAACCTTGTACTATATTTTTTAATAATTAAGTACAATCAAATTCATGACAACAAAAAAAGAACTAAAATACTCAAAAGACGTAAATTACATGAAGGTCTCTATCTCGATAAGATAGCAAAACACCGGAATTTACTAGGTTCAATTTTTGCTATAAATTACATGATGCAAAGCTTAAATTACATGTAACTCATAACAAAGCTTAAATTAAATTACTGATGTCTACCATATTGATGATGATCTAGCTCATAACAAATCTTTGATTCCATTGCACATGTGTGATTTTAAGCATGCGCCCAAAACTTAATCTTACTAAGCATGTTTTAAATGCCAAACATAGACCGAAATTCTCTTTTTTTTTTTTTGGATAGGCAACAACTTTACATTACAGGGGAGGGGAGCGGAGGGGAGGGGGAGCCGGGAGGGGAATCGAACCAACAACATCAAACTCGAGGCTTTCACCTTTCGGGTCTCTTGGCATATCTGTTCTCAAAGTCCTCATCAACAGTAAAGAAGAGGACAGAAAAATCACGAAAAACAGGGATAAAGCACAAAAATGAACCAGCATAAAAACACTCTTCCCTTGTTTTTCTTTCCTTCAAATATGCTCTCAAGGATGTAAGAAGAAATTTCTGACATAAGCGTGGTATTCTACAGAGTCTTTTCATAACTGTGGATTGGGAGATTTCACGATGGTCAATAATGGCACATGGAACTGCACTAACGAAGTATGTGACTTCATTATACAGATTATAGTAATCATCTCGAAGAATAAAATTATGATATCAACAACGAACATAGAGAACTGCAAATCTAGAATGAATTAATCCATAAGATTCACATAAAACAACGAGCCACGAAATCGAGAACTGAATCAGAATAGATGAACAAACCAGAAGCTTGTGCCTTCAATGATCTGGCTTTGGTTGAGGACCGCAACACGCTTCGAACTCTCGCTCTCGGACGGCGGAGCTCAACCCCCCACGCAATCTAAACCAATAGCTCCTCTCTTCCACACACAGATCGTTATTCAATCAAATCAAGAGCTTACCGATCAGAAAAATAGTTAGCGTCATAGCAAGCATAAGTTGAATAGAACGACTGAACTGAAAGTGTATCGGGATTTGTAGTTGCATGAGAGAGAGGGACGATGAGGAGTTGATTGAGAAAGAGCCGACGAGGATTCGTCGCCTGAGAGAGAGCGAAAGCAAGAGAAAGTCCAGCCAGTCCAGAGAGTGAATTGGAGAAAAATTAGGGGCGTGTCGGGTTTGTTTCGGATTTGTGTCAAAAATTCTTATATACAAATTTGACATGTTTAATAAACGTGTCGAAATGCGTAAATATTAATCTGACCTGGCTACTAAACGTGTTACCCGAACCTGACATGTTTAACACGTTTAATAAACATGTCAGGTTTGAGTTAACACATAACACGGCATGTTAACATACTTAACCTGTTTAACCCGATCTGTTTAACCTACATATCAAATTCTATTTGTTTAACAACTTTAAAAAAATCAAAAGATTTTATTGAATAAAATTTAAAGAATTACAAGAAGCAAAAGGAAACCAATTTTTAGCATCAATTTCCAATTAAATGGATTTAATCCATCAAAAACATGAAGAAAAAAAAATATTTTTGTTATTTTTATATATTTGGATAAATTGGTTAAACGGGTATGAAATAGGTAGGTCGGGTTCGGGTCGAATTATATTAACCTGTTTAAAATATACGGGTTAATCAGGTCAAAATCGGGTTGACCTGATTTCAACATGAACTCAACTTGCTTTTTTTTGTATTTATACGTGTTGACCCATTTTTATCCATTGACCCATTTAATTTCGTGTTCGGTTTGGGTCGTATTAACGTATCGTGTCGAAAATTGACAATCCTAAGAAAAATTACAGTGAATGTTGGGGGAGTAAAAAAAAAGCTTTTTATTATTTTTAATTAAAAATATGTGGTGTTTGACTTAAACGTCAGAAATTAAGGGGAAAAAAAAAATTTATTAATAATTTCCGGCGTGGACGAATTAGCGGCGTTTAAGGCAAACACCGGGAATTAAATGTCAGATTTTCCCACTTTTCTTGTAGTGACGCATAGGCCATACATAAAAAAGTGGGAGTCGCATAAGATACTCTGGCAAGCTATTTCACCACCTTATCGAGCCAAGATACCGATTCTTTTTCCACCTTTTCCTTCTGCTCTTACGGGACTTTTTCTACTTTTAATCTTTCAAGAAGAAAGGATTCTATTCCAGAAGGATAAAAGATATGGCACTGCAAAACATCCACTCCTTTTTCTCTGATAAAATTGACTTGGAAAGCTTCTAACAGCCAAACATTCTGATGCAAGATGCAATATAGTGTGCAAAGAGTCCATATGAGAGTCTGAGGAAAGGGTTATAGCTTGAAGTTTGTAAACTCTAATGCCCGACTCGACTTTGAAATTTAGTGAACCCGATTTTGCGGAGTATGCATCATATTATCTCACCTGGTATGATAGCATTTACGGTGGTGGCAGCCCCTACGGAGAGCCACTTCCATCTCTAGAGGGATTGGTTGACATGGACCGAGAAGTTGATTTTACAGGCGGGCTTTGGAACGATAATCGACTCACAGAGCAGGCTTATGAAGAAATAGAGCTGCCTTACAACATCAGTGACAATTGGCTAGAGTCCTACTTCGATGGCAGTTGGGGAGAGGATATGTTCTCTCATGAGTATGGTGCTTTCGACAATAGACATGGTCCTTATGGGAGTGCCTTAGAGAATGCAGAGGATCCCTACCAAGGTGAAGAACAGTTTGGTGGTTACTACAGTTACGACGACGATGACACTGAAATGCAGACTTCCTATGATTATAATCCTTGGTTTTGCTATGGTTTGGAGTTCATATATGGAGTCGACGAAGATTATGGTGGAAATGATGTGAAAGAGCTTGAAGTTGCACAAAATTTCGGCTTTGATGAAATGAGACTTTGTGAGAGGATCTTTGGTCACTGGCCTAGTCTGTCAAGCCGAGACCTGGAAAGCTATGCTTAACAAAGGACCTTCTTGAGGTTTTTGACTTTTCGTATTCTTTTGAGTTTTGGTCTCTCTTTCATTTTGTGTAGCCCTTAGTGTCTTTGCTCATGCTTTAAATCTGGCAAACTGTTTTCAACGTGCAGTAACCTACCAAACAGTTGCATAACTGTGCTTTGATGTATTTCAATAAATGAAAGGCTACTGGCATTTCGGCTGCTTTTGCCTCCATGACCTACACGGTTGATTCAGCAATCAACCAAGAAACAAGTCATAAATCCCCACATAAACGGGTTTCGAATCCTCCTGGCTGCATAAAACACACGGTTTCATAGAAGATTGTATTTTGCACCCACGATTTCAAAGTATGCATGGTTGGGAGGCTTCCTGTTGCAAGTATATATGTGTGTGCGCGCGTGTATATATATTGTCGAAGCATGAAGCTATCAACAACAACACAAAAACTAATACCACTTCAAATTTAAATGTAGTGCCCATACATAATCACCATGCTCAATTACACAGAACTATAGACGCTTTTCACCGTGTATTACTTTTTTTCAATCAAAAAACAATCCACAAGCAAATTACTATACAACTGGTTTTGGGTTAAGATGTTTAAAGGAAAAAGAAAAGAGGCAAAACAAAACATGAAATCTGTCAAATTACATTGCTAAGAGGCCCAATACCTAATTCATCCTCCATGTCATCAACATCTTCAAAAAGTCTTAGAAATCGTGCCTGTTCTTGTGCCCTCTTCCTCCTCTGCCAATACTTGTATGCAGTCACCGCTCCAAGAACGAAGACAGTTGAAACTAAAGCACTGATCACTACCACAAGTGCCCAGTGCATTCCCCCTCCATTATGTGGGCCAGACGTATGATCTGAAGTTACAAGCACATGGTAAACACGATCATTGCATAATTAACCAAAGAAAAAACTAGCATTTGAATTTTACTAAACTTGCACATATATACGCGCTCAAACATATGGAATGTCGCATTGATTTTTCATACAAAATGTTCTCCATGGCCTAAAGGGCAGGCTTGATTTCCAATGGAAATTCAAAGTTTTAGTGTTTTACAACCTGTTCCAAGCTAGTAGTCTAAAAGAGAAAATAGACCATGACAGAACATCAGAAATCCCCAATATGTTAGTAAAACCAATAGACAACTGCAATTTCGACAGAACCTAACATTGATCTTACACAGCCCAATCAGGTAAAGCCTAAAAAATTCAGTATAGGTACTTCATTCCAGACGGTAATTTATCATGACAAAAGCTACACAAAATGCAGCATGGCCATCCAAAGAAACACGCAGGCAAGTCAAATGCTGCAATAATGTTGTGATTCTGCATTGCAGTTGCAGATCCATTCTATAACAAGCCCCATTAGGAATTGCATCACCAAAAGGATCAGGTATCCAAAGCCTACTATATGAAAATAAATGTTCAGCCAACCAGGTCATTTTTTTTTATTTGCAGAAGACTACAAATTTGGCATCCTGGCAACATGTATTCAACCATCATTTTTGCAAATCATTTGATGCTCATATGTCAGCTTTAATCATGACATTAAAGCACCAGGATGTACAGTGTTCCATTTGTTACTTCATAATGGCTGAGCATATGAAGTTGCCATGAGAAAGTGATAGTGATATGTTTATACATGTATAATCATATGAGGGCTGAGTTCATTTTCAATAATGTCTATTTGTCCCTACATTAGCACATCAACTTGGCAACGCTGCCAGTGAATGTCCACTATAGAGCAACTGCACGAAGAAAGGGAAGAGGAACTAGCTACAAAGAAAACAAAGCTCACCACTTCCAAGAGGCACACACTCCGGACAAAAGAATGTAGCATTGAGTTCCTTATCCTTGAAATGGATATATTTTCCATCAGGGGTCGTAAAATCAGAAGCACAAAACTCCCACTCATCAAATACATCGTCTGATTTTATTCTGTCCTCCTCATAGAACCCACATCGCTTGCATTTCGTATCTGGAAGTTCGGTTAGAGGCTGAAAACATAAATATCAATTTCGTTCATCAATGACAAAAAAGGTAATCAGATTCTCTAACTGTGGCCCAGTTATTCAACCAAGACACAGGTTAAGCAGTTTGCAATTAACTGTAAAGCTTAGACCTATCCACCAGAAAGCCATTTCAGAAAAAATTCAAATATACAGAAACACTTGCATCTGTCTTCTGAAGATATGTGTGAAAATCACATAGGAACACTTCATCCTCATGACTATATGAGTAAATCCCACTTCCAAATTTTAACTGAAAACAGAACATCTTTATTTATTAAGAGCTTTAAAATACAGAACAGGGGAAGGATGACAGGAGGAATTAGAAATAAACAAAGAGAGAGACACGGTCCTCTTGTTTAGCAGGAAGAGTTATTATAGTGCTAGGTTACAATGACAACATTAACATTCATCGAAACATCAAAAACCAGCTGCATTAACTGAAAGGAGAAACCAGAATGTATATTAGTTACGATGCACAGGGATGAGGGTGGGACCACTGTTTGAAATTGTGGCATCTGACTTACATGATATAAACAAGAACGATGTTGCATACTCAGTGTCCTAGTTTATACAATGAATATAGAAATCAGCATATGTGAAGCAGTGAACTCCTTTTCCATAACTTTTTCAATCAAAGAAAAACTAAATGAAACACCAGCTTCAATATGAAGTTATGATAACACTCCCACCACTAACCTGCCAAGACTCTTCACCCTTGAAAGCATATAAGGCATGTTTTTTCTTCACATCTGGCAGAACTGTCTTGTTCTCCCCTTTACAGTGAAAGTAAACTGTTGGTTCAGATGATAGCAACTCATGGGTCTTAAAAATTTCAATAGAATCAAGTGTAACAGTTGCAGCTGATATGAATCCTGCAAAACAGCATTACATCAACCTAACTTCAGGTGCAAGAACTAACGCCTCAATTAGACAACTCATGGGTACTACAAAGGACTAGTGGAAATACACATCATATTACTCGTCAGAACAAACATGAATGAGGGAGCAGACAATATTGCACACGATAGACAAAATTTTCCATATCAATAACACAGCAAATGTTGTTCAAACTACTTCATCTTCGAAACAGAATTAAAAATAAAGAGATGCTGAAATTTCGATCAAGACGCTGTATAATGACTAGGAAGCTAACCAAATTTCTCTTAGCAAATGTACAAGAAACATGTAGTACCAACCACCAACCACACCACCAAAAAAGATAAATTTTGATGCTAACTTGGATAACACCAGCAGATAAAGACGTTCTTTTCATGTTTTATAGTAAAACAATGTTCAACGCATACATTTGGGATTTGAACCAATTCCAACCATTCTTGACATCAGCAAAACTGATGCATATCTGGTGCCCCGTGGTCAATGCAATAACAACCAGTTGCAGCATGTACTGTTGCCTTCTTGATGTACGGATTTATATGCTTCAAATTGGCAGCCTCCACCTCCTTTCTCTTATTCTCTTCTTTTATAAAGATAAAAGCAAGCAGATTATTACAAAGCAAACCTCAAAACCGAATGTTCAAGATGACATCATCCTCTCCCACCCTATTTAATAACTTCACTTGATAAATAAACAACCGGACTTGTAACTCTTGCAGCAATCCCAAGAACCCCTTTCCATTTAGCAATCGGGAGTTCATTTTTTAAACCATTGCAACTCTGTCTTAATTATATGTTTATTGCAAATTGTGATTTAAACCTACAAGGTGTGGTTTAAATTACAATTGAAACTTATGTGGAATATTTGTTTTGGCTTGTATACGAATAGTCCTTTATTCTAAACCTAACAGATCTTGTATACAGTTTTTCGCTTTTTTTTTTTCAGTACGTGTGTGTGTGTTTTCTTTTGGGAAGGGGGGGAGTTTTGCATCTTCTTTCAGTGACAAATGTATCTATACCACGAGATAACATCAAAATATTTTCACAAAAGATTAATTTTATGATCAATACCAATACCATAATCCATGATCAATATCTCTGCCTCAAATAAAATTCTACAGTAAATTACACAGCAGAACCCTATTCTCTCTTAACGCCAGATAGTTGTCATAAGTCACGAGGGTTGTAGCATTGACTAAAAAGCTCGAGTTTTGGAGGAGAAGTACCTGGAAACCAGCCGAGAAACAACGAACACAACAGAAACACAACCAAAACCCTAGACCTCACACGCCAACGCATAGGCATAACGACTTTTTGGTCCTCTGAAGATCGATCGACTGGCCAATTGATTGATTGAGGATTTTATGGAGATATAAAAAAGGAAGCAAGAGAGAGAGAAGAGAACGAGAACTGCGAGTACGCGGATCTCCTCCGTCAGAGACGACGACGATGCCGCCGTCCTATGGCGGTTTCCTGAAACTTCTGGTGACGTCTGGGTGACAGGTGAGCGGTTCGCGCGTTCTTCAACGGTCGTTTGCGTACGCAGGAGTGGGTAGGATCGCAGGACAAGTATCGACTAGGTAACCCACCATGGCCTTTTAAAAAAATGTTAGTTGAGACGGTGGAAATTTAATATTCTTAACTTTTTTTTTACCTCTATTTACACTTTCATCCCCTCTAAATTTTCAAATCTACACTAATTTATTTACTTTAATACAAATAATTTAGCAGCCACCCTGTACGACCACCTCACCTCACCTCACCTCACCTCACCTCACCTCATTCTCTTTTTCTGCTAAACCTCACGCCAAAAAAAAAAAGAGGAGGAAACCTTAGCCTTGTAATTTAAAAGCCAAAAATCCTAGGTTAAGAAAATGAGGAGGGAAGCTTCCTAATTCCTTCCAATTTGATTATTATAATAAATTAAATCGATGTCTCATTACTATTTCCTCCAATTTCTGTATGACTTAGTTGTGGCTATGTGGTGGTTATTATTGAAGAAACATCCGCCAGGTTGAATTCAAAATTTTTATGGACTTCACAAAAAAGGGCCACGTTATCGGGTTCATAAAGCGGGCCAATTGGCCATGGAAGCATGGTGGTATATTATGATCATAAATACCCCCATGGGTTAGTTATGAGCTATAGGTGGGAAGTTAAATGAGTTCATACACATCACTTTAGAAGGGGCTTAAGAGGAGGGCATAAAGAATAAAGGAGGAAAGGAGAAAGAGTCTGCCTCCTTAAGGCTTAGAGGCTAAGGGTTTACATCCATTCAACTCTCTTGTCATTTCTTGTGAGAATATAAATGTATTTATAGAGTAAGGCTACACATGTCTCGCCTAGGCACATGTGATGCAAGCCAATAATAGGCACGTGTCCCATGGGACCCTTACCTCAGAACCTCACCATGGCAACCTTGCCTCGGTACCTTGCATGTGTTTGTACGTACAAGGTATGTTTCACAATCCTATTTAATTTGACACATACATACCAATTTCTTTTTTTTCCATTCTCTCCTTGGATTATACCGTTTAGCTAGGAAAATATATCCATAAATCCCAATTAGAGTGGGACCCATATGGTGACTCGAGCACGTGCTGGGCATGATGATACAATGGGTCCCGCATGACATCTTTCCCGAGCTAAAACTCTCTGGTCCCACCAAAATGTAACCTCCTTAGAGTCCCCCAGGGTGACCTATTGACATGGTCATCTATGGCACAGTGTTACCATATTTACTAATTACATTCATCGCCTGTCTGATAGAAGCGTTTATGCCAACCGCTTCTATCATACGCAATACAAAGTATTGGATAATTTTCAATCTACTTGAACCAGTCCCAGACAATTAATGGTCTTTCGAGATACTTCTGGCTTGTAAGTGAAGTGTGAAGAATTTTCAACAATAGACCTCCATAGTTGGGACGCTGGCAATAGTCAAGCGATCGCGCATCTCGAAATGCCAAGTGTTATGGACAAAAGAGCATGTTATATGTAAGATAGTGCTCCAAGCGTACCAATGACTGAGTCCATTCCTACTACACTAGGCATATGGATATATATATATATATATATTTTGATCAGTGGCATATGGATATATAAAAGGGGCTATCCCCGTAGTGATGCAGTAATTGTTAATCGGCAAGATTGTTGTCGAGAATGTGTCCCCTCTAACATAGTGACAAGCACATAAATAAAGTAACCTCCACAACAAAAGTATAGAGTCACCATTGTGCATGTGTAAAAATCGAAGTATGTGGATATAGACCTTTGCGTATATTGAGCAATTCCTCGCACACCTTTTGAGGTTAATCATGGATGAATTGAAATATGTATCCAGGTTATAAAAAAATATGCCTTCAGGGAGTATAAAATATGCCTACAGATTATCACCATAGCAAAATGCCGATTTAAGATTCATGAAAATTATAAGGAAGTAGAGTCTATATTGCCTCAAGTTTGAGGTGAGCGCATATAAGTAATGCCAGCCGGAATCCATAGAAAATAATGGACTCTTGTTGAGAAATACATATGAGGATGACTAAGAAATTTCAGTTGTTGACCTAGACCATTGGTTTTGTGTAAGAACATCTCTAGAACCCAGTTAGGTCAAACCCAATAGGTCAGTCATACACAGGGAGACTTGTTTCAATAGACTAAGCCTTCGAAGCCTTGTATCTCGGGCCGAGAATGAAAATCATGCTCATTTTATATGTTGATCCAAACCATCAACCCTTTTATCGGAGTCTCCTAGGATCCCAGTCAAGTCCGACCCAACGGGCAGCGAGCCATACATTGGATGGCTTGCTCTAACAGACTAAGCTTTCAAAGCCCTGTACCTCAGGCCGAGACTAACAATCATGCTCTTTCTATGTTGCTCTATATTATGTCAGGTTGGGCAATTGTGTACCATTTTACCTCTAAGGGTATCCGATTACCATTTACCATTTTCGCGACTGGAGAAGTAGACTAGCTAGGTCGCACCAAGATTGCCCCCAAATGCTCACAGTGCCACTCTTCCTCTTTTAGACCAGATCCACTTACCATTTCCACTACGATATGCTCATGGTGGCACTCTTGCCCTTTTGGAAAAGGATCCATTTACCATTTTCATGGCAATATAATCATGGTGCCATTCTTATCTCTTGGAAGATGCTCCATTTATACTTCTGTGGTGAAGAGCGAACTATGTGTTGTCGTGCTCTCCTCAATGCTTGCAATGTCATTCTCACCTAGTAGACAAGGCTCCAATAATGCAAGAAAATACGGAATTTTCCACATTAGGTTACCTCCTTGAATCTAGTAGTATCATGTGCAAGCCGACAAGATATTACGAGCCCTTATATTTGTCTCCTACGCATAGTTGGTTATGATGGAGAACCCATGTGTGCATCATTTTTGACATTGCCTTGATATGATATTTAAGAATACCATTTCTAAAGTAGGATGGCAAAGCCTACTTTAGTTAGTTGTAGAATTATTTAGCTAAAATGTGGTCGTTATCTAGCAAGGGACTCATTTCGCAAGATATATAGATGGTCCAAGGAAGTACCATAGCGTTTTAATGAGGCCATCTCAAGTCCAATACTGCCATTTGATGACTAGGACCATATGAAAATATGCATCAATTTGATGTAGTAGCCACAAATATAGCTTTGGTAAATACTCCGCGGAAGCTCCCAACTAGAGATAAGGCCCCCAGAAATATAGCAAGAAATGGGATATGCATAGTTGTCGCACTTGAGAAAAGAATCAACTGGGGTACATGAATAGCGAGTAGCAAAGTTATCACCCATATGCCAAAACCCCACTAGAGATTATGCTCCACGAAAATATCCAAGTTGATGTGGAAACTTTTTTCAGTTTGATATGTGTAGTCATACAGTTGCTCGAGAAAGCCTTCATAAGTGTTGCAAAGAGGCAACGTTCTATCATGAAGTGGGTAAAATAATCCCCTGCCTCGACTCTCGAATTCATAGAGCTATGTCGCGATGTAGCAGCACTAAGAATAATAACAATTGGATGCCCCTAAGTAGTAGAGTTCCTTTGTGAAATAGGCAAGTGTAATTGGATGCATATGCTGCTCATGCGCCTATGGCTATGACCCATTATAAGTTCAATACCTTGCTCCATGTAAGCACTCTAGGATATACGTTCACCATATCAGCTATGGATTCACTGCCACTGGTGTGTCTCGAGGCCAAAGAAGCTCTCACTTCTTGTAAGTGTATAACTTGCTTCATATTGAGTCATCTGAAGATAAACATGCAGCATGTTAGTTGCACAACATATGGCCTTTGGCTTTTAGTTTTCTTCACCAAGTATCCTGTGGATAATGATAATATAGGCCAATCAATTCGAGGGAGGCAAGCAATGTGCTGTTCACATCACTCCCTGGAGCTTTCTTTTTTCTTTTCATATGAGTCTGCTTCGCAATGATGTTTACAGGTCTTGTGGCCAAAAGCAGAATTGAAATAGCTCTCCCATCACAAGTGTCGTTGCAAGGCAGTAGTGGTAGCCATCCTTTGTAAGAAACCCAAGCCATGGAGGTTCGATTCGGTTGCCAACAATGGTAAATGACATGTTTAGCAACCCTACATCAAACTGGGTTCAAGAATTTTCCTGCGAGTGGCCATAAAATGAGCTCGCGGGAATAGAGTGCGCTCTTGTGAGTATATCATTCTCGATTGGCACATGTTTGACTTGATAGGCTAAAGGCTTTAGCTTGGTAAAACTTGAATAAGGATTAAGGCAATAGACTTGATAGGCTAGAGTGGGCCGCCGCCGCCGTGGCATAGTAGGGTGTGGTTGAATGGGTAGCGAGGGGCTAAGCTACATGGCCTATCACATGGCCATGTTCATCTTGTCTTCCAATTGAAGAGAAGTAGTATGCCTTTTGAAATCCATACAATGCATTGTTGTGGGCATCATGTTGAGTTCTTCATTTTTGTTTTCATCCTGATACAATTTAAAAGAGAGCGGTATATTTGAAACCAACCCATCACAAAGGGTTTTCACGAACAATGGAGGTCTTTGACTACCTTTAACATGCCTCTAGTCTTCGAGGCAACTACATCAACATTTGAACGAGGCAACGCTTATGGGTAACTTATGGTGAGATCAACCCCGCATGGATTTACCTTACTCGACTCATGAATACTTTGTCAAGATAATCTAAACAACCATCAAGAGTCTATAAATAGATAGTCCTCTAGCCATTTCAATCCATCCCATTTTCTGGATTCCAGTTTCAGAATTTCTTTGCTCTCTCTCTCTCTTTGCATATTGTTGTATTGTTCTTTTGGTTCAATTCAAGTATAAACACAAGTTGTGTTCGCTGGAGTCTTAAAGATTGAAGTGTTGCTTCTTCAAGAATATAAAATCCGTTCTATCATGGGAGATAGTTTCTCATTGACCTTGAACATCGAGAGGGAACAAATCTTTCTTAAGGAGATTGTGTTTTACAAGGCTCGGATTGAAATTTTGGTTTTCTTATTTATTGTTCGTGCAGATCTACATAACTTTGACTGCATTATTTTTATTTATTACATAAGTTAGAATTCATACAGTTCAATATAATCTAATTATAAACCTATTTTCAATAACAATAACACCTTTAGACGCAACAAAATTTTAGCATTTTGATAGGCAACTTTTGCCAACAAAAGGCTTTCATATGGTTTGGTACCGCTTCATGGAAAATAATTCGTCTAGTATGCTTGGCATGACACATCCTCTGTGTCGAGCTTGTGGCTATATAATATAATAACCGTTGCTTGGCTCATGAATTAAGGTGTCAGCTTAGGCGAGCATGTTGCTGAAATCCATTTCCAGCTATCGTCACTAGATAGTAGAATGCTTTGGCTAGATGATATTTTTTAGGTAACTTTCTTGAGTGACCCAAAAGGTACTCCAAGAAGTTGATAGAAGATTCAACATCAATTTCTTGTCATGGCAAAGGCTAAAGATGGCCTTTAGCAATGTGACCAATCTTCATAGATCATGAGATTGAGATCTGTAGGTTTCGTCATAGCGATATGCGTCTACGCCTCAACCATTTGTACAATTGAGATTTGATTTCTCAAATCGTTGGAGGGAGTAGCAACCTATGGAGATCACTTGGCCCTGTCGAGAATTCAAGGATGTGTTGGTGATGCCACTTTTGTGGATTCACAATGTCCCTCGCACATAAGACAAATCATTATCATTAGACTTAATATTCATTATTTTTTTTTGTTTTCCAAACACAAAGAATAACAACCAGCATTATGTTTTGATGCGGGTGGCAATATGATGCAAGGAAGCGGGTTGATTAAGGGTGGATAATGAAGGAAAAGGGATAATGAAACTAAATTGTTGAGTTGCACACAAATATCAGATTAGAATCCTACTTTAGAGCTGTTGATTGACAAGAATACTAGTTCTAAAGGCTTCAATTGATTTATTGATTCATAAGAATATCAGAATAATTGGAAATAATAGAGAGACTCTTTCAATTGTATTAGTCAATCATAAACTGTTTTGCCCTAAGGCTTACAAGGGTATATAAAGTGCTAAAACCCTAAAACTAATTAGGAAATAACCCAACGTGACCTAATTATCTTTAATTACTTAATTAGGCCATTAATACAGATTTTGCCATAAAAGAAAATTTTCAAACTAATTATACTGTTAAAAACTACTAATCACTCGAATTAAGATAGAATTGACAGTGATCAATTCTGACTTTAGACGGTGAAGTTATTCAACTACATAATATTACAAAAAGGAAAAAAATGCCCTTTTTAGGCCCTAAACAAAGGAATTTTTCCGAAATCTACCCTAGGTCATCACACCTCTATAAGGGCACGGTGAGTTCATTTTTCCCCACCGTTACTAACTGGACATGGGTGTTTGGAAACCCATGTATGTGAAAGTGCCTCTGAAAATGTCAACCCATTTGACTGGCCTGAACCACCCTGACATCGATCCCATCGATTCAAGTACTGTGCAACTATACGATCTGTATCACAATACATTTCATGCCCTAGAAAGAAAGGCAATATTTATTTTCTTTCTACCAATTGAAATACTAAATATTCCTCAAAGTGACAGCTCACATGACTTTTCTTTATTATTTTCTTAATTATTTAGATAACTTTTCTTTATTATTTTTTCGCCTCCCTTCTCCCTTTTTTTTTCAAAATTACAAGAAATAATTATGTATAATTTTTTTTCATGACCTATGAATTTGAGGTGCGGTCAAGACCCCAGACATGCACACATATATTCATTTTCCTTCCTGTATTTGCATAATGTTGAGGGCAAAAACCATTTCCATGTGGGTCTATTGAGATTGATTATTTTAATGCAAGGACCTCATGCTTCTAAGTTAAGAAATCATGTAAGAAATAAACTTCAAAGATGGAATAAACCTATGCAAATGAGTTGTGATTAGTGCATCGGTGTCAACCCACATGACTCCTTGGAAGTGGTTCATTTACGAGTTACTCGAGCATTGAGGTCATTTCGAGTAACACAAGTCATGGGTGTCGCGAGGACTTCGATAGACCTCTTTGTGTTGTGATCCATAGTCAAATTGCATGGCACATTTGCTGCTACTCAAGCATGAGACTAAACATATTTTTGGTAGACTCACAGTGACCTCACCGCTGTCGAGTTCATGTTCAACTTGTTGAGATGTGGTTATATAATATCCTCACCATTCTGGCTAGTTTTTTCACGATCCATAAAATGGACGAAGATATAGTCGAGGGAGTCGCATCCAAAGTGTTTTGGGAAGGGATCCAACGGATCCTGTCACCGCGGTGTGGTTTCTTCCATCCTGCCCACACAAATAAAGCCATTTTGGCCCTTAGGTAGGAGCTTTTACCCTAACCCATGGGTTTTTCAAAGTTATACCCAAACGAGGGTAGTTTTCAAACTATTTCCCAAACTCAGGTAGTTTTAAAAAAGTCAGTTGGAATGACGTTTTTAGTGTAAAAACATTATTCAAAGTAACATTTTTTAGTTGCAAAAAAAAGACAAAAAGGTCAGTTCAACTGACATTTTACTAAAAATGCTGGTTCAAATAATGTTTCAAAAAAACGTCATTTCCATCTGTTTTGTTCCTTTGTCTTTTTATATATTTTTTTTGAATGCTTAATTTTATTCATTGAAGAATTTAATTATATTCAAAATAAATATATTTTGATCATATCAAAATTTAAAAACATTGTATGCGTTTTCATTGTATACATTTAGTTTAACATTCAAACATTAAATTTTATTTTTAATTTGATCGTGTCGACAATAATGATTATTAATCAATGTAAAAATCTAATTTATTCATAACCAAAAAACAAAGCATTTATTTCATAACACTTTTTATTGCATTTGATGGGGTTAAAGATTGTCAATAACGTGGTTGATGTTCAAAACAATATAAAGAATTACCAAGTACACATAAGCATGATGAGATAAAAGTGTCAGATGCATCATCGTCTAAATCAGATAAATCAGAAATTTTAGGATCAGAAACAAGTAACAGATCCTCTAACAATTAAATTTTGGCATATTCATGATCAAAATGCTCTATTTTTGCATACTCAATTGCATGCAAACGGTCAAGTTGACATTGCATTTGATCATTTTCACGTTCAAACCTTGATATGATCTCGTAATGATTGTTTGAATTTTGTGGATCGTAAAATCAACCGAACGTTCCTTCGGTATCGCTAACCCATGTCAACGACAAAGTACTTCAAAGTAATAACGTTTGTTATGTAATTGTTGTCATCTTAGTGTGGGTTCGATATAAGTACCTGGAGGCGGATAGTAGATTACAGGCCCAACAATTATATGTCTAGCTTGACCGAATGTGTGATAAGGGTCAACGGACTCATTGCGGAATTCAAACTTTTGTCCATACCACGTTACACCACTAGAATATGTATATGATTCAATAGGAAAAACTTTGTTCAACGATGTTGATATGTCAGTTAAGCATTCTCGTTTGTTAGCCGAAGATGAACTATTTTGTTCATTGCTTGAAGAAGAACCTTCATTGTTTTGATTGTATTGTGTATGTGATGTGCGCCTATACATTTTGTTTGATGGTTTATGTACACAATTATGAATTCTAGTATATATAGGCTCGGTTTGGAAATTAAAATAATAGTGAAATGACATCACACTGCATAGTTCGGAATTGATTTGACAATTACAGGATGTGAAAAAGAAAAGTTGTGGTATGACAAAATATTGAATAGACTGATAAAGCTATGACATTGTTTAACATTAAATAGGACATACACATAAACATTCTACGCACAATGAGTTGGACACTAATTGCATTTGTTAATTTTCATCACGCATATACTCATTTGATAAGTATTGTTCATTAGACAACATAGTAGATCGCTTAATAGTTATCAACTACCTTCCAAATGCAATGACCACCATGTCAGTTACTAATTGGAGCATATAATATTGACACTTACACACCATCATCCTATTATTCTCCTTTCATACACGTTTAATTGCTGCTTCTTAGTCCACGTTATTCCTTCGTGGCATGGTAAATGAAAGTCTATGTGGTACCATTATACCCAGTTCCCTTAGACTATGCATAATGAGTATGATTCATTAGCACGAAAAGCCCACTTTTGTCGGAATTTGGCATAATACTCTTTTGGATCATAAAATCTCTCACTCTTATAATCATCATCTCGCTC
Source organism: Ilex asprella (assembly GCA_023539305.1). Taxonomy (NCBI): domain Eukaryota; kingdom Viridiplantae; phylum Streptophyta; class Magnoliopsida; order Aquifoliales; family Aquifoliaceae; genus Ilex; species Ilex asprella. The sequence continues at coordinate 17,345,177 of CM042200.1, read as the reverse complement.
TTGTAACAACCAAACTCGTTGATGTCAACGGTTGTTATCAATGGCAAATGGTCTTGATGTAGACATAATATGCAATACATGTGATATGAACCATCCCTTATTGTGTTTTTATACCGATTTCATTGTGTTAAATGTATTAGTGTGTAGTCATTTATTTTGTCAGATAAACACAGTTGTCATCAATGCAGTAGTGTGCAGACACCTTTTTAGTTGAGTTAATGGTCAAACATTGAAATAAGAGTGTAGTCAATATGACTGCACACTGGTACATGTCAGTGTGACTACACACTAAGAAAACTCATTCATTGAAGTTACTAGAGCCTGATTCACACTGACTCACGTCCATGATACATTCAACGGTATCAGGGTTTTCGACATTGAACTAGTGTGTAGTCATAGGATTTTGATTGTGACTACACACTAGTGCATTGAAGTGTAATGCAGTGTGTTGTCAATTTATTGATTTGTCTTATTTCAAACAATGTTGAGGCTTTTCATTCACGTGGGTTGCTGAACAAGAAATAGGTGCAACATGACAATTGCATCAATGTCATTCATTGTGACTACACACTGTTTCAGTGTCAGTCATTGTGACTACACATTGGTTCAATGTCAGTCATTGTGACTGCACAATGGTTTAGTGTCATTCATTGAAGCTGTAGACTAGTGTACTCACATCTATAATGCCTATAAGTTTGAACTCATGTGCAATGTTCAATGCACACTCTTCATCTTTAACCATGAATTATAGTCTAAGAGCGGTGTTTGAAACTCTGGGTTATCATTGGAAATTCGAGGATGAGTTCTTCTATCCAATTAATCCTCACTTACACTATTCACGAATAGCTAGAAACACAATAATGGCAAAATGACAATTTTGTTTGATGGAAAGAGAAATCTAAGCTTAGATTTATGTTCTGCAACATAAAAAACCTCGACAAATTACCATTGGTATGCGTATTACCACTCCTCAAGAATTAGAGTGAGTATTGTTTCATATTCGAACTGAGAGCAATCAAATGACAATCTATTGTAATCGATACAACCTCTGTCGTGTCGCAAGAGACCTTGCTGTAGAATGGAGGATACAAGAAGCAATTTTAAACTTCCAATTGAGTGGGGAAGTTGGATGTATTTCTGATGATGAGATGTCTGAAGAAGATAAAGACCCATGAAGAAGTATTATGCAACCCTTGTGTTGTAACATTTAGACTTCGGTTGTCATATTTGTGTTTCCAGTATGTTTGTTTATTATGTTTCTATGAAATATGGTGTATTACTCCAGTTAGTATTGTCCGTGTGTATTCGATAAATTGTGTTAAAGTTGGTTAAAAACGTTGCATAGAGTATTTGATAACTAATTTGAAATGCAGTAATGAAAATACACCTTATCAAACTCTGAACCCAAAGAGTTTTAATATACATCACCAATTAACACAAATTATATACAACATAGACAAAAAAAAAAATGGACTACGTCCCACAAGATGGTGGTCTCCTCTGTCACTTGGGCCACGTAATTTGTGTTACATGTTTAATTTAACTACAAATTAAACAAGACATACCAACAACTCGATGATATTACCAACTGGCTGGAAACCGACATCAGGTTGCATAATGGGTGGTCCGATAAGTAGATGAGTAATGCGTCGATACCACTCCGTCTATGAATCGGTGGCATCCATTATGTTGAGGGTACGCTCGCCATGTTGATGTGTAGCGGTCTAGTCATAACCAAGTCTGCCACACCTATTTGTGGCATGTAGCTCCCTACTCGAATCACATGTCGCCGGTATAGGCTATCTGCACTCAAACTATTGGAGAACATGGTTGGGGAAATGCCACTCCACCATATCAAAACAAATGACTGGTGCCCATGTATTCCATAATTCCTGACCCCATAAAAAAAATCTGGTAGGTTGCCCAACACATTATGGTAAAAGACTATCATATCATCAGTGCAACACCATCTACTGGGCCATCCTCCACATCTACACCTGCTCCATCCGCTATTACATGTGGTAATGGGTCACATGGGAGTAATATTTGTGGACAAATGTGTGCTAAATGCTCCTATGCCCACAACTGTATAAAGACACGAAAAAATTATAATGGAACACTTATGTATGACATTACATCCAACTTAAAACAACAATTGTACATAAATGAAAGAGAAGGCTGAAGTATACCTAAAGTAGAACAAGCAAGTCGTCGATATCCTGAGTGTCATGTCTAGTAACGACACACATCTCGCGGTATAACCAAGTTAATGTTGCACTGCCCTAGCTATATTGACTGGTAGTGGTAAGATCGGCAATCAATGAAAGGTACATCTATTTAACCTTGCTAGATGACTTGTCTATAAACAGATATGAACTGATCAATAGCATGATATATACTCTAGCATAAGATGCTATGAAATCAGCATCAGCATCAGCATCAGCATCAGCAGGGACACCTCCATCCAAATGACCTCGCAATGAACTAAACCTAAGGAAAGACTCATCTATAGCCCTCGCAGCAGATGTAAACCCAAGCAACTGCTGGCATAGTGTTGGCTAGGTCGTGCCATCAGGATAACTATCCCTCCCAAACACTGTCATATCATCGATCGGTAGACCTATAAGCACTGTGACATCCTGAAGGGTAATAGTGGCCTCACTCATAGAAAGATGGAATGTGTGTCTCAACACGCCAACTCTTGGTTAGTGCAGTGATGAGACCCCAATCCAACCGCTTAGACGCAACCTTGTGCGACCTATAAAACCCAGCAATGATCAAATGACGAATAATGCACTCATCCGTGACATCTAATTGTTGTGCGGTGCGCTCACTGCGCATGTAATGCAAAGGCAGGAATCTACACCCTGCCATATATAATCTGACCGATTCTCTGCCTGCAATGAAATAACAGAGTGGTCATATGGACTAGGATGTAATAAATGTCTCCCATCAATGTCCATGGCCAGACCAAAAAATGTACAAAAACCAAATACAATCATCAATTATATAACAAAGCATCCATAATCATATAGTGAGAAAGTTAAGATTTCCAACATATAAGATAACATAATGATATCATTTCAACAAACATCTAATTCTCAATGTTACCTACCAATATTACAGCATAACCACATCGTAAGGTAAAATTCACACTTTAGAACAACATATGATAACTTAACAAGTACAAAAAATAACTTGGGATTTCCTAGTGAAGGGATGATGGAGCTTGGGTGTTTCTGGATGAGCACTTTCAACGATTGTGGCCACTTCGTCGCATAGCCCACAATCTATTTGATTACAACCCTCTGGCGGGAAGTCCATCTCATTCTGTATGCGAAGTGTCTATGGACGACCAACCAAGTATCAACATTGGTTGAGATTAAGGACTAAGTTGGGACGTGGAGGATCATCCTAACAATGTTCATGCTCCAAAGGATAAATCTGGAGCTCCCAAATTTTCTCTAAATTATTGATAATGTATATGGGATTTATATACGACTCAAGATGCAATTGAAAATAAGAGCATATAGTCAATACATGAGAGCAAGCAATTTTGTAAATTGCCTATTTTTCGCATGCGCATGATTGGTCTTCAAGACACACAACTTGCTTCTGACCGTCGCCAATCACCACTTCAACAAGATCATGCTCCCTATGAAATGGCATCGCTTCGTGGACATGACTCATTTGTTGTGCATGTTGTACTTGTTCCACAACATTTTTAGGGAACTCTAGCCCATTTTTTTTTTCATTTTGCCACATTATCTCAATATTCAAAATGATACTTAGTGACCCGATAAAATATCAATTGCACACAAGCAGTTATGGACAAATACCTAGCACCTTGGAGAATACTATTAAAAACCTCAGAAATATTGGTTGTCATTATGTCATACCGTCATCCACCATCATGTGCTAATGTCCACTTCTCCACTGGTATATTGTTCTAGTACAAAGTCAGTTCCTCTTTAACGTTGTGTATCTGGGTCATCAACTCATCGAACTTGTGAACTTGTCTTGCCTTGTCAGCCCTCCACATAAGATTGTACAAATGACCATCCTTATACTGTGTATTAAAATTACTACACACATGTTAAAGAAAAAAATGATGATAAGTATGTGGTGGATACCACCCAAAATTTTTCATGTTCACAGCAGAAAGGATCCCCGCATGCCTATTAGAAATTAAACATATCCCTTGTTGATGTCTAAAAACTATCCGCTGAAGGTAATATAGGAAAAAAGATCAACTTGATTGATTCTCCTCTTCCACTATATTAAATACAATGGGAAACAGTTGTTTATTAGAATCAAAACCCATCACCACTAACAGTTCTCCCTTGTACTTGTCGGCAGAAATGTCCCATCAATACTGACAACAGGTCGACAATATTTAAAATATTTACTGTTGGCCTTGAATGCCCAAAATACTCGTAAAAAACATTATATTTAGTAGATTCATAGTTATACTGTCACTTCACAATCGAGTCAGAGTTATACTTCTTGATGGCATCCAAAAACTTAGGCAACATATCAAACAACAAGTCAAAATCACCGAAAATCTTGGCAATTGACTTGTTCCTCACAATCCATGCTTCTTGTAGGAAATATCATTCTTAAAATTCTCTTTTATATTCTTCTGAATTGTTGATATTTTTGTTTATGGGGTATCACCAACAAGTCCTAGTATATTATAACATATAAAGTCAGAGTCTAGCTGACTGTGGCCACGACCTATTCGAGGATAAAAGCAGGTACGAGGTCCATCATATTTCGTGATCTAAAATATTTTGAGTTTTTTTTTTCAAAACAAGCTCGTAGTCTCCACTTGCAGTTAGATTGCATGTACGTGTTGCACTGTACAGCCCACACCATTATGTTCGTCTCGACCACGATATAATCCTGATTCATTTTGATGAATACCATTTAACTACCCTAATCAATGAAGTTTTATCCTTAAAAACCATGTCCTTTTCCAACTTCAGCTTTACCGGATCCCACAAATTCAATTCAGAAGACGATACTAAGTTATTTGAATAAGAATGTTGACCAAATTCAGAGGTGGAACAAGGCTTATGCATCCGAACCTTCGCGTCAGCCTCAATGTTTTCACTATGTTATCATGAAGGCAAACAATTTAGCTGATTTTTTTGGCTTACAAGGCAGTAATTTACTTATATTTACAATTCTATCACAATTATCAAGACTTTCCAACTCAAGGACGACAACATTTTCTAACTCTATTGCATTAGTGAAGAATGTAAATTTTTGAGAAAAATTGTGTTGCTTTTATGACTATGAGACATAACTATAATGCTTTGAATGAGATTGATAGAGCGATGGTTAAAGTTAAGTTAAATTATTATATTCTTTTAAATTAAAAATCCAGCTTTCGTACAGATGTTGAATTACAAAAGACTGAATGAGGAAGGAATGAATGACTAGTTAACAGAAGAAAAATTGAAGCAGTATGTCACACCCCATCCCGAGAAACCCTCTTTTGCTTCCCAGAGATGGAAGCGTAACTCAACACGTGGTGATACCGGTGTTTGTAATGCACTAATGCATTTAAAAATCAATAATGCCACAATCCAAACAGAAAACTATATATAACAAAGTACACAACAATGTTGTTTATACCAAAATAAAAGATTAGAGATTTTATCCATTTACAACAAACAACAGGAAAAACAGATACTCTTATACAATATATAAATAAACTAGATTTCTTAGTTTTCCTCCATCTCGATCATGCTAGTGAAGTAGTGGACCTCACTCTAAACTTCGGAATCTTGAAACAAATAAGTTTCTTGAGTGTACTGAACATTATCATCAAATGAAATAAAACAAAATATGGATCAAAAATAATTCTACCCAAAAGATACTCATAACAGGCAAATCACAACCAAAGTGAACTAAAGTCAAATCATCATCATTTATCAAAATAGTAAATATCCACATAAGCAGCGAGTCAAACAACAACATATAAGCAATGTCAGACTATCTACAACATTTAAGCAACAAGGTGTCTCACGACAACTGCGCATCATCCAAATCAACAACATGTAAGCCATGTCAAGTTATCAACACTTGACATAGTGGATAATACTCAAATCACAAGCTTTTCATAAAAACACATTTGATCCATAGTTTAAGCAACTCAACTCAAATCAATTCGAAAAAATTAAATTCTCACATTCAAGAGAATAAACTCAATATATCATATACTTTTATTTTTAATTATTATGAAGCAATACACTTCATCTTTACTACGAACAGATCCCCCTCCTTTATTTACAGTCAATCCCTATGTATAACCGAGCTAGTAGCCTCCGACCCTAACAGTTTACACATGAATGAATACAAATGAGTATCGACTCAAAATTGAATTAAATGATGCAAATGAATGCATATGAATATATTTTGTGACGTTTTGTAGTTACCATAACTTAACTTCAGTACTTAAAGTCCGAAGACCAATTGACCCCTCAAGCATTTACAAACTTAGTGAGTATCCTCTACAACCTCAAATTAGAACGTAAACCATTATTACCATTCAACCTATGTGCACTTACAATTAGTTTAAAAGGAATCAGACATCTCATTTTATACTATCACTTAAAACCCTAATATGAATCCGTGATTTCCAGTCCAAATTAAAAATAAAAAATCATAAGTTTTAAAATATGTTAAAAATTCATAAATAATGTAAAACATGATTTCAAAATGAATTTAAAATTTTTTGACTGATCCGGAATTGAGAAACCTACTCTGCGCTGTTTTTCGATTCGAAATAGCCAAAAATAAAACGATATTATGTTTTAATGAAATTTCATACACATACTCAATTAACCTACCTAAGAATGAATATAAAATTTATTTTGTCAAATTGGTCCCGAAGGCCAAAATAGTCATTTGAATCCTCTTTTTGATCCGGCCGTCGGATTGACTTAAACTTTTACCAAGACCTTCGTACGGACGTTACAAAAATTTTGGCATCAACCAGAGGTCAATCACAAGCTGGACATGCCCTCAACAACCGACAGGGTGCACTTGTGTACCTCCTCCTCCTTCATCTTCTTCCTTGAAGTCATTGACCAAAACACTAGGTTCCTTATTTCAAGCTTCAACTACCCCACTTCTCTCATCCTTTTCTCTCTCTACAATACACCACTACTCGTAATTTCTGAACCAAAACACTCACCATACATTATTATACCAAACCCCATGAGTTTCAAGCTTCAAATTAAGCATAAACTCGTCAACAACAAAAAAAGTCAAAGTTAACCAAAAATAAGGTTTTTGGTTTATGGCTTGACCTGCAAATGGTCTTTTGACCCCCCAAACATCAACCAAATGCAATTTTAATGGTTGAAATGGATTCCTAAAGTCCTTTTTAGTCTAGGACAGTACCCTTTACACTTTATAAATGCAAGATTAACAAGTCCATATTCTCAATAGCACAAATTCTAAGCTTCAAACTTTACCTTCCTCAAACCTCCACCACCGACCATGGCAACACCCAAAACCACCACTAAACTAATCCTTGAACTCACAGAAACACAACCACATAGATTAATTAAGTTAGAATGAAGAGTATACCCGAACCCATTTCAAGAAAACCAAAACTCTAAAACTTTAAAACTCGAATTCGAGCTTAACTACTTACCCAAATCAAAAACTAACACCACCAATGGATTTCTATCTTCCTAATTAGGCTAAATGTATAACTTTGATCATTCTAACAACCCTCCAAAGAAAATCCGAAATCCAATTCTTGCTCTTTCTCTCTACCTTATCTCCTCTATTTCTCTCTCTTCTTTGCAATTCTATCTCATCCAGAGACCAGCTAAAGCCTTGAGCACCTCCTTAAACACTCTGGAAGCTTAGAGAAGGCTTGGGAGAGCTCTGTTGCAGCCACGCAGTAGCTTGGAAGGAAATGTCATGCAATGACATTTTCATAAATACCTTAAATCTTTTTTTTTCTATTTAATTTAATAAAACATGTGCTATAAAAATATTTTTCATACACATGCATGTTCGGGTTTTATACAATACATGAATGGAAAAAATGATTTCTCAATTAAATATCATCAAGAAGACAAAGTCCAAAAGTACATGATTATGTCAACACAAAATAGTGCAAATTGCATACTATGTTTGACAAATTAACTGTGCAAATTACTGTGCTGAACAAGAATAATATTCAATGAGTATTTTAACATGTTAAGTAGAAGGAATGACATGAATCAATATGCATATCACTGAACTAACCACAATCACCACTTCATATCAATGAATGAAACCACAAACACAAGCATATCGATGAATCAACCTACAAATTAATAGTCTATTTTGATCAATCAAACCATAAAATAAAAATCCATAAACCATGAATCATACCGTAAATTAACATTGCGTATCGATGAATCAAAACACATAATAACTTTGCCGAAAACATTAATAAAAAAAACAACTTAGCAGTGCACAAAAAATCTCTAACCATGAATCAAAGAACACCATAACCATGCACAAAACATCAACATTAAAGTTCACAAATCATTCATCAAAACAAAAAATAATAGTGCACAAAAACATACATAACTAAAACAATAATCACAGCATACAATAGATGAATCAAACATTGAGAGCATATTAAGAGAGAGAGAGAGAGAGAGGCAGAGAGAAAGTGTCAGTCACATACATTTGGGAATCTGGTGGTCTTCAACAAATACAAGAGCTCCAATTTTCCTCAAGCCAACAACTCCAATGGACTTTCAATCCAGAAACTCCAATGACCACAAACAGTCAACAATGGTAGTTTTGCTGGGGCTAGGACTAGGCTGGTGGTTTTCGATGGTGGTGGTGCTTGGCTGGGGGTTTCCAATGGTGTTGATGTTAGGGGTTTTGGATGGTGGTGGTGCTAGGCTGGGGGTTTCTGATGGTGGCGGTGCTTGGGCTGTGGGATAGTGATGGTGGTGTTGATGGTGGTTTTGGATGGTGGTAGTGTTATGGCTGTGGGCTAGTTATACTGGTGTTGCTGGTGGTTTCACATGGAATTGGGGTGTTTGATTTTGAATTAGGTCACAAAATTTGGGGAAAATGAAAGAATGAAGGCAGAAGAGAACGAAGAGAAGGAGGGTCAGATGCCAACGCATAAAACGTTGGTTGAACCAATGTTTTTAAGAAGACGTTGGTCAAAACAACATTTTATGTGACTTTTTTAAAAAATAAAATATTTTTTTAAGAAGTTAGCTAGAATGACGTTTTTACACAAAAACTTCAGTTGCACTAACGTCTTTTAGTATAAACACATTAGTTGGAATTACGATTTTTAAACTAACTAGGTTTGGAAAATAGTTTGAAAACTACCCTCTTTTGGGTATAACTTTGAAAAGCCCCATTAGGGTAAAAGCTCCCTTAGGTAGCCCTAGCGTTGCGCAAGCAAGCATTGCAAGAAAGAATACAACAACCCATGGGTGTGTATATTACCAATCCAGCAAGTATGTTCATCTTCATAAGGTACTTAGCTCCACAGTGGTGTGTTTGGTTCATCAATGCCACCTATGTGAGTCTCTCAAACAACTCATTTTTATGTCACTCGAATGGTGAGGCCCCTTCGAAGAACACGAATCTTGGGGACCTCGAGGATTTCGAGAGTCCTTCGGGCCACTATTCGCGAAGTACCATTATTTAAGAGTGGACCAATTCCCATGATTAAGAGGTATTGAGTTATGTGTGTTCAAGTACTTGGTTAATGGTCACGATAGAGTCATTTTTCTTGTCTTCACCAGGTTTTAGGCTTGTGACATACTTAGGCAGGTTTCAACTTCGAAGGAACCATAATACCTACATGCATTTAACCTTCATATGACGAATGGCCAACAAGCACAATAGTTGTGTATTTGCTTGAGCGAAAGTAATCTTTAATGCTGGACTAAATAATCCAATTCCATTCCGTAGGTGCCACTGTTCATACATAAGAGTAAACAAGGCTTGGTAGAGTCGAGGTGATGTAGTTCTGCCGAGTTAATGCTCATGATGCAGGGTAGTTTTATAGTATCCCCTCAATGTTGGTATCATATCTGTTGGAACATAACTCTGATACCATTTGTTGGTTTTTCAAAATGGATAATTAACACAAATAATACTTATTGAAAAATAGAAATTCAAAGATAAGAAAACAAAAAAAACATGACATAAAGATATAACATGGTTCGATACAGCATATCCACCTTGGTATACCGTACCTACATCCATAAACCAAGAATCTACAATGATGGTCATCTAGTAATTGATTACATAATACTCAACCCTACATCTAGTAGGGATAAAATACTGTTACGCAAACCTATTCAGATAGAATTTGATATTAAGTTTCCTAGCACATGTCTAACATACATGTTCATGCAATATTAAAACTCTTTCAATATAATACTATTCCATATAGGATTCTAATATTGATTACCCAACAAACTCTCCATCATAACAATTATAGAGTTTGGATTAAATTCCAACAGTCTTCCTTGAACCAAACACTTCTACTTTGGTCATGCTTAAGATCGGGCTTAGAACCCTTGATTTTGATCCACCAATTTTTTAAAACACCACATGAAAACCTACTCTTTTGAGTCTCCACAATCCTCTTTGTCATTTATGATCCTGCATCTTGGTCTACATAATTTATGCATCTCTACCCGCATCTTACCTGTTTTTGGGAGGTCTCAATGGTCAATACTTCACCATTCAAAGGTAAAGTCCAGTAACTCATAACCCACGAGATACCATATCATTACTATTGGGTTTATGTCAGCTTAATAGCTCCCAAACGATTAAAATATCGTAAATTCAACTCTAAGAGCCCAAAAACCTGAAGAAACATCTTCAATACAACACGTGTAGTAATTCTTGAAATCCAAACAATCAAGAAGCAACTTAGTCTTCTGTTTGGTTTCATACCAACTTTAATTTTTTTTTTTTTTTGTGAATCTAAAAAAAATTATTAATTGTACATAAATGTCAATAGCGTCTTTTTCAACATGAACACCAACTTGATCAATGAATCGCAAATAATTTGTTTTGATTGTTGCATCAATATCGTCAATTTAGCTCTAACTATTCTACTGAGATCACCAATCTAGCTTTAATTGTTATACCAGGATCATCAATCTAGCTCTGATACCACTTGTTGGAACATAGCTCTGATACCATTTTTTGGTTTTGCATAGAGGATAATTAACACAAATAATACTTATTAGAAAATAGGAATTCAAAAATAGGAAAACAATAAAAATATGACACAAAGATACAACGTGGTTCAATACAACATACCCACTTTGGTATACCGATCCACATCCATGAACTAATAATCTACATCAATGTATTATTCATTGAAAACTGATCATGTGGTAATTGATTATATAATACTTAACTCTATTTATAGGGATAAAATATTATAACCCAAACCTATTCGAATACAACTTGATCTTTATGTTTCCTAGCACATGTCTAACATACCTATTCATGGTATATTAAAAATCTTCTAATATAATCCTATTACATATAGGATTCTCACATTGATTACCTAACAAACTCTCTATCATAACAATTAGAGAGTTTGGGTCAAATTCCAACAATATCCCTATCAGAACAATACTCTTTGAATAATAAGAGCTACATAACAGCAGGAGACACATTGTGGTCGTGCGGTGGTGGCCCTTATGTCATGAATGGCTAAACTACCTCGAGGAACAAGTGTTAAGAATGCCGCAAAGACCTTGTGGAAACCTTGCGTTGAGCTGATATTTTTCGTAGCAAGTCTGATCGTGCGAAGCCAATTGCGTAACAACAAGGGATTTGCGTAACTACAAGGGATTGAGTAATATAGGTTTGGGAGTTTGGTACATAGCCACAATGGCATAATGTCCTTGATCAAAATAACATAAAATATGGTTGGTAAGATGACGTGGTATTAAAAATAAGAAAAATGCTATGCATACCAAACTTTTACCAAAAAGTGCTTGCTTTCACCAAATGAGTTGGTGTTGTCTATAGGAACGACTTAGTTTTCACCATACTGCCTTTCCTCGTCTTATGGTCATTACCACTAGATCCATTAATCAACAAAAGGAAGACGATGATCAACATCTTGATGAGGTCTCGCTCCTGCCGGCAAATGTCGTCGTTGGACCACAATTACTAGAGACGATGTTGTTATTGGCAAACTAAAACCAGCAACTCCTCCAATTAATGCTCGTTGGACACCCAAGAATGGCAGCACCACAGACGCCTCAACACTTAGGAGAGTCAATGCCCGAGACACATCGCCTACCACCCCAGCACCTAGGAGAGCAAGCTTCCCAAGCGCCTCGCCTAATGCGCCCAAGTGCCCTACCTTAGTGTGGCGCCCCACCTCTACCTCCTCGAGCACTTATTCTATTCTCCCAAGTTGCCAACCCCTCGTTCGAAGAGAACAAGGGGGAACCCAGTATGACAATGAAAGCCATCACAACAATCCTCATGAAGGTGTCGCCAACCCCTAGGATGAAAAATATCAAGGAACTACATAACCAGTTGGGCGACGTCTTCAATGCCATCAATTCGCAAGGGCCAAAAACGGTCGAGTACCTTGTAAGGCATACTAGCACACCGTTCGTAGCTGATATGGCCAATTACCCCCTTCCCCTAAAGTTCAAAATGTCAACTGTGGAAGTTTTTGATGACTCTAAAGATCTATTAGACCATTTTGACACCTATAAATCCCTCATATAACTACACAACATACTAGACAAAATTATGTGAAGGGTTTTTTCTACCACCTTTAAGGGATCTGCAGGCCAATGGTTCAGTAAGCTCAAACTAGCTTTCATTGATTCTTTTGCTGCACTAAGTCTTTTGTATCCCACTTCATAAGGGGATGCCGATATCAAAAGTCTGTGGCCCACTAGCTCAACATCAAGCAAGACCAAGAGGAAATCCTAAGAGTTACCTCACTCGTTTTAACGAAGAAGTCCTCTAGATTGAAGAACTAGATGAAAAAGTCACCATGCTGCCTTCACAGAAGGCCCATACTCATCCAATCTTATGTTTTTAGTTTTGAAGTGCTTGCCAAAGAAAATTCTAGAATTACTATCAAAAGCCTAGAAATACATGAACGATAAGAATGTCACCAAAGGCAAGCAAGTTGAGTCCCTATGTGGAGGGGAATACAAAAAATAGAGACAATCCTAGCAAATTCAGCATCAGTATTTGACGGTCAACAGCTATTACTTGTGTCGTTATGGACGCTAAGTAACATGGTTTTTTCTATCGCCCTCTACACTGGCACCTTGGCTATCATGGTTCCACTTGCTTGACTTTTTAATATAATCCTCCACATTATTCAACAAATCTTCCAAGTGGACACCCATTGTACCCATCTTTTTCTCCATTTTGTAAAAAAATATTTCAATAAGATGATTATATTTTATTGCCAAAAAGTATTGAAAATGATGTGTCCTACATCATTGTTGAATTCTTCACCCAAACCAAGACCACTTTCGCACCTCTTCATCGTCGTGACTACTCTCAGTCGTCGGCGCCCGCCTCCTTGCCTGTGCCCACATCTAGCAACCTCACCTCTAGTGCCAGCCATGCGGGATTCCACCACATAGAAACCATGCAAGATTCTCCCCATGGAGAAATCAGTCTAGCTCCCTCACTTCTGACGCCCTTACCTTGGTGCTTGCCTCCTTGCCCACCTTGGTGACTGTCTCACCCGTTTGGACCCGTTGTCTGCCTTAGTGTCACTCGCACCTGCATCACCCCTCCTGGCATCTACCTCCTCGTATCTAGCATCCTCCCCTTAAGCGCCAAAGCCTCCCGTGCAGTGCGCGTCTCCTGCCGCCAGTGCCCTCTAGCTACCCTCACTGCCATCTCTCTTCTCCTTTCCATCTCTTGGGATTGAGCTTCCTCAGTCTCCAAAAGCTTGGCCAAACTCTATTTCTACTCGCACACAAGCAACCTCAATCTCCAGTTTAGCGGCTTTCTCGCAAGTCGCCAAATATTGGCCTAACTTTGCCTTTGCTTGTAGCAACCTCAATCTCTAGCTTAGCGACGCTCTTGCAACTCACCAAAAGCTTGGCCTAACTCAATCTCTGCTCTCCTGTAAACAGCATCAACCTCTAGCTTAACTGTTCTTTTCTGAGTCGCCAAAAGTTCGGCCTAACTCCACCTCTGTTCTCATACAAGCCGCCTGAGTCTCTAATTTAACAACTCTCTCACAAGTCACCAAAAGCTCATCATAACTCTGTATCTGCTCTCACGCAAGCAGCTTCAATCTTCAGCTTAGCGACTCTCTCACGAGTCACCAAAAGCTCAGCCTAACTCTACCTCTACTCACGCAAGTAGCCTTAGTATCTAGCTTAGCGGCTCTTTTGCGAGTCACCAGAAGCTCGACCGAACTCTGCTTCTACTCTCACAAAAATAGCTTCACTCTCCAACTTTGCGGCTCTCTCCGTCAGAAACTTAGCCACAAGAAGTGCAACTATCTTGTGAGCAACCCACAACTCCTCATCTTGATAAGATTCTTATTGATTCCATTTCCCTTAAATTCCATTTGACTCTAGGCAAAGGGGCAAATGATGGGACTAGTCCAAATTAGGCCTAGCTCAAAGGCCTAATTTAGAAATATAGACCATGCTAAGCTCAAATATACAGGTCAAGCCTACCACAAGATCAAGGAAGCTCAATTGGTTCACCCTCACCATTTTGAGAGACTCAGTGCACAACAAACACACATGAAGATCTCTATGGGATGCAATCATCGAGTGCACGTTGCCACCGCCACGGAATTGCCTCGCCTATTATGAGAATGGCGCCGCCTCCACCAAATTGTCTCACCTGTTACGAGAATGACACCTCAATCTATTAGGAGGTGCCTATAAATTGTAAGTCTCACCTACACAAGGGGCATCACTCATATTTGAGCGTTCTACACTCCTTGAGCAATAAAATACTCAAGTCATCGTAACCCTTCATATTGGAATAGGTCACCCTAACTGAACCACTTAATTTGTGTTTTCTTGTGTTGAATCTCGTTCTTAATTACTGTATTAAATACTTGACAAATGGTGCATACACACATTTTGTGCATCATAAGTATTGACATAAGGGGATAAAATATGAAGCATTCGAGATGCACAAGTACATTCATGTGAGCACAAAAAAAATAGATATGTCATAGACAGAAAACTTTCCTTTTCACGTACACAACTTTGGCCCAAGTTAAACGTGCTTAGCTCTTCATGTTGTGCTCCTCACATTGTCGTGTAGTTTTGGCTCTCATCCTAGAAGAGATATGAGCGAACTATGGTGGCTAGACTCCACAACGGAAAGATACTTGACCTTTTTGCAGGCTATATTCATTTCTTTCCTAAGGGAAAAAACTATCTCCAGCTCCATTTTCCAGCTAGCAACATGATAAAAAAAGTAGGTGTCCAACTCAAAAATGATATAGTGCTACTTGACAACAAAAATACCATTCAGAGTGTCACCTCCC
>CM042200.1:17309190-17324636 GCA_023539305.1 Ilex asprella | reverse complement strand
AAAATGTTTTGAATTGTTTCAGGTGTGTATCACAATCCTTTGATTAAGAAAAAAACATAATCCATAGGTACACATTCTGGAATTAGAAGAACATATCTATGCTATAAATTCTAAGAAAGAAGCATCTACTATTCTACATAAACTTTCAATCATACCTCATTTCGATGAGTACTCGAGATGTATTGACTTTGATTATGTGTGGATATAAAATATCAAATCTCAGGAGTATTAAGTGTGTCAACACTTGGCATCCCAGATGCATTAAGAAAGTGTCACATAACATAATTCGAAGAAAGGCGTGAGATGATCAACCACAACCATAAAATGAAAAGAAAGAATAACTAACAAGAAGTTACCAGTTGGTAACCATTGATGGGAACAAAATTGTCGAAGATAATGGCTATGAAAAGAGCATTTAGTGGAGAGGACATGATACACTCAAACCTCCAATGATCCACGATCTTGGCATTATTAGGAGTAGTTTGTAGATTAGTTTTAGGAGGCAGTTATTGTTGCAATCAAAGTTGTTTATTCAGTCCTTCTATAACTAAAGTTCCCTTGATTGAATTAATCAAGGAATCCTCTTTTATTACTTCCCTACACTATGTGTTTGTTCATTATTTTTCATCCAAGTAAGTCTTGAAACAAGGCATTTGAACCTCTTATAAACAATCGCCAAAAACTACTATAGATTGGGATATCTTTGTCTATCCTAACAGATTTTGGAGCAACCGGTTAAACATCAGACACTCAATTAAAACATTTACATAAACCATAATTGCAATTTTCTTAGGAAGGAAAATTTATTTAAAGAAACAATAATGGAAAAAAAATGCTAGGCTATTCCCAGTTGCAGAACTTACAATTGGTAAAAGAGAGAGAAAACAGAGGAACTAAATTCATAACATACAATTTCATTATGTGATTCAAAGTTGGATTTGGCCCATAACAAAATCCAACTACTAGGCTCTTGGTGCTTGTATTGCTTCTCCTATTCATGAATTGCTTGATTAAGTTAAGGATCACGACTCATGATCATAGTGAATGAAGATCAGACAATTCTCAATCCGACATAAACACCTTTGTTTCTATCTGGTAGGCTTTGGTGAAGAAGGCACGCCAACAGAGGTCTGCCGACACGATACTACTAATAGTTGAAGCCCCAAGAACCATGGCCATTATGACAATCTGCACTTGTATAGCCTCCAGAGGAGAAGCTCCTCCCAATATAAGCCCAGTCATTGCACCCGGAAGTGATATGAGACCAACGGTTTTGGCATTGTCCAAGATAGGAGAAAGTCCAATAACAAGAGACCTTTTCACCTGCTGAAGTATTGCTTGACGGGGGGTAGCCCCAAGAGCCAATGCTGTCTCTACCTACAATAAGAAACCATATGAAATCATGAATAGTGATGCCAAATTGTTGAATTCAAGGTTTGAAAATAATTTTAGCCCTTGGAGATGCTTGATATTTGGAAAGTAGCCCAATGTTTATCAATTAATCAACACATTCAGTTGGTATAAAGTAAAATGAGCATGATAGAGCATTATGTCATTCACATTCAAATACATTTTTCCTATATTGATGATCTGCATACAGTCTATTAATAGAAGTTATAAACAACCACATGGCAGGCAGACTCCAGTCAATATATTTGTCACCCAAGAACAACTACATGAAATTTTAAGAAAATGTTCAACCAGGGCAATCTACCAAATAGCATAAAACATTTACATAAACATCCAATTATTAGGACTTACTAGGCTCATTTGTGTCTTGATGTCATCTCGGAGTCTTTTCATTGAAACACCAGTTACCCTCATTGCACTGCCAACCATTATCCCTGCAATGGGAATGATGTATCGTGGAGTGAAAGGGAAAACATTCAATAAAACTAACAAGAACATTGTGACTGCAGTTCCAACCAGAATGGAGACTCCTGCAACATATTTCCCACAAGGGACATGTTTGGCACGTTGGCCCGCCGTATAACCAGCAACACAAACCTGCAAGGGCACAATCATATAATGCAATTGAAGTGATAAGCCTTCCTGGATCTCATAAGCAACGAAATCATCACGAAACAAAAGTTAGCATCCATTATCAATTATACTTAAATATTAAAAGATAACAAGAAAAACACAAAGTAATACCCTAATTTCATCTAGTAAGGACTATATTTAAGGAACCAAATGCTCAGAGGTAAGCAAAACCACTTAAAAATGAGATTTTTTATTCGTGTCCAGTTAATAGATTGTCTTTCTGTTGCTCCAAAAGCTGTTGGGATCAATAGAAATGTCTCACTCGATATACAGTTTTCAAGTCATTGTTTGGAAAGGGTTCAAATGTCTTATTTCAATACTTACTTGGATGAAAAAAACATGAAAAATCACACTATTCAAAGGTGCAATGTTATAATAGAGAACTAACAAAAGAGGATTCATTTATTAATTTATCAAAAGAACTTCAGTTACAAAAGACTGAATAAAATAGCCTTAATTATAGTACTTATTGCCCCTAAAACTAGCCTAAAAACTACTACTAATGATGCCCAGATTGTGGGTCTTTGGGGGTTTGAATGTGTCCCTCTCTTTTTCATTGATCGCCTTTTTTATAGCCACTATCTTCGACGAGTTTGCTCCCATCAATGGTTACCTACTGGCAACTCCTAGTTGGATACTCCTTTTTCAAACATAGTTGTGACTGATCATTTTTCGCCTTTCTTCAAATTCTTCCACGTGGTATTTCCACAGTAACTTTGGACAGCCAAGTGTCAATACACTAAATATTCTTGGTATTTAATATTTTATGTTCAAACAATGTCCCCCTCATTTAACTGGGTTTAATAGATAATCTGAATAAATGAACAGTCATAACCATTATTTTTTCAAACACCTACTTAAAATATTTAGCGATTGTACTATTCATTTCACTTCGTCGTTTCTTATCTCTTTTCTTACTCTACTTCTGGAGATTCTTCTATTTCGTACTCAAGATGGATCCAAAGAAACAAACTCTTCCATCTTCATCTGAAATCACTTTCTTTCCCAGATTTTTTGTTGAAATCAAACATTAAATATTACAAAAATTATCATCTTTAGTTCCTCCAATATTCTAATCACAATCTATGTTTCATAATCCTACTAAAAAATTAATTGAGCAGGAAAGCATACAATACGACTGAAAATAATATGCTCAGCGGTAGAAGTACGAATGATTGAATGCCAAATAACCCAATCGATAGGCAATTGTAGAATCATGAATCAAATGAAACATATCACAACATACATTGCCTCATACTTGGTTCATCTTCGTATCATGATAAGTGACACTTAGTCATAAATCCAAACTCATACCGATCAATCATTCCCCCGCAAGGCCAAAATTACAGCTAGTAGTGCTACAATCATGTTTCATTAAATATGCCCCAAGTACACTTTATACATTTACCAATCAATCTCAAAGTAATTAATCCAAAATACAAATATCTCAATAAAACACATAGGATTTTATATCAATCAAAAATAGTAAATAGGAATATAGATAATCAATATGATACTCTTTGCAAAAAGATTTAAAGATGTAAGCATATTGTATACTATCCTGTACCTTAAATCTTTAATTGACTATGATAAATATTTTCATCATAACCTCAAGAACAACATCCTAAAATTTCAGTTCGATCAGAGTTAGTTTCACCGTGGATTTTGACTCTTCACAAATTTCTCTTTTCCTCTCCTCTTTCGTTCTTTCTCATTCTTTCTTCCTCCTTTTTTCTCCCTTTCTATCGATTACATCTATTTCTTTTCATCTTCTTCTCTTTTTTTCTCTCCTTTCTTCTTCGCTTCTTTTCCTTTTTCTATCTTTAGTGTGGTTTACTAATGAAAGAAGGGTTGAATTTATAGAAAAGGAGAAACAAGTAGTGGCACCTTGCATGCCAACAAACTCTCCTAGCTTGACACTTTTCATTCATGCATACCACATGACATGCAACATTGCAAGTCTAACAGTTGTCAAACAGGCACCCACCCAAGGCTTTGTCGTACATGTCGCCTGTGACACACCTAAGTGTAGACTTATTATACCTTCTCGGTTACTATGGGCTTTTGAAATTTCTTTTTTCCCTGACATGAAACAATATTACACTCATTGAACTCGTCTTTACACAAGGAATCCATTTATGTATTTGGAATCTCTAAAAAAAAATTATATTTGTAAGATCATATTTGTAATTGGATAATTTTGTGGAGTCTACTATAAATATCAACATATTTTATGGTCATAATGCTATCAATTTCAAGATCCAAAAGCGTCATTGAAGGGAGGAGATCAAACATCAAAAAAACATCATTCAACCTTTGTGTGCACCTTCATGCTTAGGACAAGGTATTGACCTAGACACCTAAATTGAACCCTTAGTTATTTTTAACTTAGGTTAATTAGCATGAAAATAGAATTGAAAACAATCCGACTATGACTCCTAGGTGATTTTAAAAGTAAAGATTTTCTAAATCATTTATGAGTTTTGAAAACGTAATTTGAGTCACAATCGGACCCCTCTTTGAGAAATACCCTTTAGTTTTCAAGAGTTGGGATTGGAACGTATTTTTTATTTTAATGACAACCGCCTTATGATTGCTCTCCTCCCGATCGAGTGGTCGTTTACGAATCTGAGTTTTCTTATTTACTAAGACTATTCTTATTTCAAACATATAAATAGGAAAAGCCTTTTCGACATCTAGGTTGAGTCTCTTGTGAGATTTCTAAGAGAGAAAATCATATTTCTACCTTGAGAGCTTCCACCACAACTTAGATCCCTAAGACCCAAAAGGCTACAACTAGAGATTATACCCAACCTCACAACTTGGAGAAGAAGATCTTGATAGTTTGATAAATTCATTGGTGTGTGCATACCTAGGATTGTTGGCGTGTCCATAGTTGCTCGAGACCTTGATGAACCATGCGACTAGGAGGCCCAAGTGAAACTACACTAGATGTCGAAGGAGGACTTTGACAAAGAGATAGCAAAAAAATAAGCATCTATGGTATTGGTTGAAGTATAAGACTCGAGTACTTATTTGTTGACTTAGAGAGTAGTAAATTAGGTTTTGGTGAACTGAGAAAGTTCCCCACGACTTTTCACGATGATAGTTTTCACATCAACAAATCACTTGTGTTCTTTATTGTTTATTGTATATACTTGTGATTGTTAGCACATATGCGAACTATGTGTTTATTGAAATGATTGTTTGAATATTCATACATACATAGTTGTGCAATTCGGTTTGGGGTTTGGAATTGACGTGAGATTGATTACGAATGAATTAATTGAACATTAATTTAATCAATCATCATGTACAAGGTGGGTTATGGTGACTAAAGGATTCTCACATTCTTTGGTAAAAAATTTTTGGAAAAGGTAATTGTGGTGGGTTAGGTTTTAATTGATAATCAATTGGGCTAAAATTAAAAAACCTATTCACCCCCTTCTACATTAATGCCTATTACTCCACGTGTAGAACCGTGAGAGAATATCCACATCGAGTTCCCCTTCCCAAAACAACAATATTGATTACATAAAATTCTAATATTCCTAAAAAATTTAAACCTCAATTATGACTCTTATTTTGTAAAAAATCAGGATGTTACATTTCTGGTCTAGGATGTCATGTTTTGCCTAGACTTCCTTGATTTCCTTTTGTTGTTTCATGGTCTATGTGGGATTTCTCTTTTCTATTGATAGACTTGGTTTTGAATGGGTCTTAAGAAAGTGTGATCTCCTTAGCTCATCGAAGCGGCAAACTTCATTTTGATCTCTCCTTTTCTAAGTCCTAGTAAGTGCCAGGTACCATGCTCCAAAAGGGAATTTTAGATGTTGTACATGGTGTCATTTTTCATCATAAAATTTAAGAGGATTTACTGTTATAAATCCAACCTTTGTTATGACTTTAAATCTCCCTTTTCTTTTCTGGTTCTACCTTTTCTGATGTTCTTGCTTCTTGATTCTCTGCCAAACACTTTCTCTAACTATCAATGGTCCAACAAAATGGTCCATCATTTGCAGTCATTCCTTCTTGGCTTGTCTTTGGTAACTGGTGCCTCTTGAAGTACCCTAATTCTCAAGGAAGTAATAAGGACCATGCCCATGTTCGTACCTATCTTGGAGTTTGAAAATCCCTGGATCTACACTATCAAATATTTTCTCATTTCCATTATAGATTTAGACATCTCATTTCTCTTTAGTGCTGAATTAGAGACCCTTATCTATAAACTCTTTCACCACATCATCTAGTGGTATATCATCTGACATGGCCATTTCTCTAACACACTTAAAGCACATGACCAAAGGTTCTGCCTACTTGAGACCAAGCCTATTGTGGACTGACTTTTTCATCTTGGCAACAATTCTCTCATTGTCAACCACCAAATTGTCAATCTTTTTGTCCTTCTGTAAATTAGCAGACACCATATTAATTTTAACTTCTTTAAGAAAAGGATCATTGTCCACACCCATGACTTCTTCTTCTTTCGAATCATATTTAAGTCATTATCTTTTGAATTAAATCCTGCAAACGATTTTTAAAAGTAATGCAGTTCTAAAATTAGGACAACAAACTTTTGATTGATTAACTCATCGAATAGAGCATCATCCATTGATAGATAACAGCAATATTGTCGATAGGTTGAGGGTGCATCCTTCTTGAAATGATGGATAGATGACATGTTCATAGGATCTTCAATTTTTTTCTAGGCATTACACATAATTGTTGCGTTTCCTATGACCTATGCTACATTGATTTCAACTTTTCCATCAAAGTCTTGGAAATAAGTTTCAAGTGAACTATTTTTCCTCTGTTGCTCTTCTCTTAACAACATCTCAAATCTGATAGCCCTGGTTGAAAGTTCAAAGAGATCTTTGGACTTCATTCTTTCGAATTTCTTTCTTAATTCAAAATTCAAACCACTCTAGACCAGTTTAACCAATTCAACTTCAGGCAAATAAATTGTCATTTGTTTTTGCCTTTTTTTATCTGTCAATAACATGCAAGTGAACAGAAGAAATTTAAGTCCAGAAACCATAAAGGTTCCCTTTTTCCCTTGCTTAAGTCCAATAATCCAATTATTGGAAATTTAAGTTCAATAATCCAATTATTGGAAATTTAAGTCCAATAATCCAACATTAGCAGTCAATACCGAAAAAACAACCTGATTTTCAACCAAGCCAAGCCATGAAGAATAATCCAAAATATAAAAGTCAAGAAAAAGTCAAAAGTCCAATTTGGATGCTTGTTGAAATCGAGAGAATAAAAAAACATTAGGAAACATAAATCGCCACCCAGTTAAGGCCATTGTACCTATGTTTGGTTAATTCAACTGGACCATGAAAGTAAAACAAACCAAATCAGACCAAACCAAATCAACCTTTTAACAATAATGTTCATAAGTTCATTCTATTTCTATCTAGCTTTTCAGTAATCAAAGGTAGAAAAGATAAACATACCATGAAAAGGTAAGCGAGAATAATCCAGCCAGTGTTCTTGTGGGTGAAAATGAACTGAAGAACAAACCCAATAACAGAGAGTTGAAGAAAAGCTCTGGAGAATGAATAAACCAATTCACCACCCAACCCCAACTTATGCATGTATGACAAAATCGCAGCCATAACCGCCACCGAAAGAGCCAAAGCTGGCTTCAACATGTCCTTCAAGAACTCCACCACCCATTCCAAATCCATGGCCATAACCCACTTCACCTTCTTCCCCGAGAAGGTCAAACTATGAACAGAGCGAATTAATGGGTTGCTTAATTATCCAAATAAGCTGTAAATGAATTCGTAAACGAGTATATATATAGGTGTGTAAAGAACTCGAAGAATGAAGCGTTTTTTACTTTTGAGGAGTGTTTTCTTTAGGAAAATGAAGTGAACAACTGATATGATATGATATGATTCGGGCCTGACTAGATGCCAAAGAAAGTGATTCACCCCTCCCCCCAACCCCCCCACCTCCCACCAAAAGGGTTTTTTGTCTTTTTCACTTTATCTAATAATTTTATTATTAATTTTTTCAGATCTTCTTTCCATATGTTTAAGAAAAAATCAGTCCTATTTTTCTTTCAAAAAAAATCATTCAATCCAATCATATTTACCTTAGGATAATTAAGTCCTACTTTTCATAATTTATTCCTAAATTCTATTAATGCTTTATTTTGTTCTAATTTTATCCTTCTCATGAACACAAATTCTATTTTTGTTGATAATTTTATATTCAAATTTATTTATAGAAATATAATTATTTTATCTTAATTTAAAATCCAAGTAAATACTTTTGATTATCAAAACATTCACCTCATTGACTTATAAGAGATCATGTGCAAGTAAATTGTACATAATATAAAAGTCACTAGATACATTGATATATTTATTTTATCTCTTAAATACAATGTTGTAGGCTTGAATGCTTGATTTTTTTTCTTTTCTTTTTTGTATGCCTTAATACAGTAATTATTTTCTAATTAATTCAATATGTGGAAGGAGGAGTAAAAAAAAGTGTAATTAAAAAAGCTTTTCTCAACGATTGTATTCATAGATTATTTTTTACATTGCTAATTTATGTAATTGTAATAACACATATTATTTGTAGAATTATAATTGGTGTGTTGATGGGAATAATAAAATTTGAAGAAAACATACTATTGATAGAGTTTAGGACTTTGGGGAATAAGTTACCAAAAGTGGTACTTAATTGTCATAAGATAGACTTGATAGGACTTAATAATGGCTCTTTTGTGGAAATAGTATGATTTATCGGTAATTTTTCCTACCTGATTGAGATCTGTAGATTTCTCGCTCATTAATAATAAATAAACTCAAAAACGAGTTGAAGAAAAAATTTATTAAAAGAAATATGCATCGAAGAGAAAATGGAGACTAGTTATATATTTTTGTTGAAATAAATCTATGCTATGGCTCTAGTACCCTGTCGAAATTGATTTAAAGTCATTACTTTTAATTTAAATAATTTATAATATTAATTAAAAAAATTATAAACCACATTTTTATAGAAGAAAAAAAAATATAAGATCAAAAAAAATATTTTCTAATAATATATTTGGATTTTTTTTCTTATTGTGAATACGTTGTATATTTCCATATGGGCGATTTTATGGTTTCGTTCGGAGTCAATTCTAATTATAAAACTTTACATTTAATTTGATTATTATATATGTTTAAAATTTTAAATTATGTTACACAATTCGTGTTCAATTTAGGTTTGATTCTCATGTTAAACAAATCGAGCTAAAATTTCAAATTTAATTTTATGTTTAACTCAGTTTATATTCAAATTTGATTCTACGGCTACCCCACGTGAACTAAAGTTTTGATTTAATTTTTTTAAAATCTAAATTCATTTTTATGCTGGATTCAAATTGGTTCTCAATAACTTGATACACCAATCTGAGTATTATATGAATTTAGATCAAATCAGGTTTTCTTTTTGTTCAAACTTAATCCATGCACTATGCATCTTTGTTCAAAAAGATAATATATTTTAAGTTAAACTCGAATTGATCCACTAAAGTCGCACCTAGAGGACAAACAGGTGGAGATGCAGTAGGAGTTTGGAGGGTTGTGATGTGCAAATTGTTTTGTGGTGTGAGTGACTTTGGTGACTTTCTTATAACATGTGTTACATCGATTTCAATTTATTTATCGAAGTCTTAAAAATAAGTCTCAAGTAAACTATTTTTTCTCTATTACTCTTCTCTGAGCAACATCTCATATCTGGTAGCCTGGACTAAAAGTTCAAAGAAATCTCTAAACTCCATTCTTTCGAATTTCTATCTTAATTCGAAGTTCAAACCATTCTAGACTAGTTTAACCAATTCAAGTTCAGGCAAGTAAACATAACATTTGTTTATGCCTTTTTTGAATTTGTCAATATATTGTTTTGCATATTCATTTGACTTCTGCCTTAATTTTGACAGATTTGTCATTGAAACCTCTGGTTTATTCCTAAATAATTGAGCATAAAACTGCTCTTCCATTTGTTGTCAAGTTTGAATTGAATTGGTAGGCAAATTGATGAAACAAGCAAAGGCTATTTTAGTCAAAGATTGTGGAATAGTTTCATTTTCAAGTTCTCATTATTTCTAATTCCTCCACACTGAAAAGTAAATCTACTTATGTGTTCTATGGTTGATTGATTTTCTTCACCAGGGTAAAGGTAAAATTATGGAATTTTATATCTCCTTGAAAAATCCTCAAAATCAACCCATTGTAAATATAGTTTTCTAAGCACAAGCCTTTCAATTTTACTAAGGCCATGACCATACAGATCTTGAATCATTTCCACCAAATGATTTCAGTTAAAAATCATGTTATTCCCAGTGGCCTTGGTTTCAATTTCTCTATTGGTTCTAATGGAAGCATAACATGAGTCTCAAAAACCCTTCTAGGAAATTTAAGGTTCATCATTGTGCCATTCATCCCCTAAGATTTCAACATGTGAAGGAATTAGGGAACACTTCAACAAGTTCCCTATCGATCACCACATTAAAGTAATTCTGGTGCAATGGGCCTGATCTTTCGTTGGTTACCATTGATGGTGGCCTTTGGTTTTCCATGGGAAGCACCATAAGTTTGGTGTTTTCTTCTTCCATTATTTGATTTTTAATAATGATGATTATTTTTTGGTTAATTAGTCCTGATATTGATGTCTAAACACTCATTAATTCACGCATGATATTGACTACGTCTTGTGTTATGTCAGAATTAGAATTATGTAATACATGTTTCAGATTTTGCACAAATTCTTATAAATGCACACTATCTTGGCCACTAGATGCTTCTTTATTCGAACTATTTTTTTGATTCAAGTTAGTAATGTTGTCCTACCAAGCGTGTCAAAAAATTGTTGCTCCAAAATCTATTAGAATCCACAAAAATGACTCAATCGACAAAGAGTTAGTAGGCGACTATTTTGAATTGGTTAAGATGCCTTGGTTCATGACTTTCTTGGATGAAAAATAAAGAAAAATGACACTGTCCAAAGACGCAATGGAATAACAAAGAATTAATAAAAGATGATTCTTTTATTAATTCAATTAAAAGGATTTCGGTTACAAAAGATTGAATAAAATAATCTTAATTATAATACTAACTACTCCTAAGGGGCACAACAATGAGAAATCTTGGACAATAAACAAAATCTAATTCAGCAATATCGCGTGAATGAAGAAAGACACACACTTTCACATAATGACTTTTAATATTTTACGTCCAAACACTTTCACATAATTTCTTTTATTTTTTTGGTGGAGTATCGCATAAATCATATAGAAATGAGCTCCAAATAATGCATCTACAGACAATTTGTACGTGAGACTAATGACCTAGACCTGGCATACAAGTACATACCCACAAATAAGTAATCATGAACCCTTATGTCAGTCCAAAAGTTCTGCTACTTTCTCCTTCTCTCATGAAATACTCAAGTCCAAAGTCCCTATCAAGGACTTTTATTTTTATGACTTTATCAGATCTGGTTTCAAAGTAGGGCAAGTAATTGCTTAAAGCAGTGCAAGGTCAGATTCAGTTAAACGGTCAAAACTGAAATTAGGATCAGTTTCGGCAACCCAAAGTCAATAAGGGTGGCAATATTGTCTCTTGGTCGTGTTATTTTGAGTTTGTATTAAGTATTAATTAATTTTAATTTAATTTATTTAATTAATCGTGTTTATATTGTTCCATTTAACCCCAAAATATAAAATTTAATATTCAATTTTTTATCTAAAATTTTAGTATCAATTAATCGAACCTATGTTTATACTTTTTTTATAAACTAAAACTTAATTTAATAAATATAATAATTTGTTTTGTTTGTGTTTGATTTTAACCCAACTCATTTATTATTCATGTTAACGTGTCGTGTCATATATGAGTTTGTGTCGAAAAATGATCAACCCTAACCAATTAATTTCATATCAATTTCAAATTGCATTTTTGTGTTATGTCAAAAATTATCACCCTTACTCAAAAGATAAGACAACCTTTGAGAAATTGAAAACAGGGAGAAGATAAATGAAAAGGAAACATGCAAGTGAACAGAAGAAATTTATGTCCAATAACAAAACAGGGTACCCTTTTCCCTGGTTCTTAATCATCAATAAATTCTCGAAAATTCATGTCCATCATCTATCTCTACGCCATAATCCAGCATTGGCAGTCAATACCCAAAAAAACAAACTGATTTTCAACCAAGCAAAACCATGAGAGAATAACCCAAAACATAAAAGTCTAAGAAAAAGTAAAAAGTCCAATTTGGATGGTTGTTGAAATGGAGAAAATCCATAATAATAAGGGAGAGATGGGTTCAAACCCTCCCAAATCATCACCCAGTTAAGTCCATTGTACCAATGTTTGGTTAAATTCAATTGAACCACGAAACTAAAACAAACCAGACCAAACTTTTTAACAATAAGATTCATAAGTTCATTCTATTTCTATCTAGTTTTTCAGTATTCAGAGATAGAGAAGAGAAACATACCATGAAAAGGTAAGCGAGGATAATCCAGCCAGTGTTCTTGTGGGTGAAAATGAACTGAAGAACAAACCCAATAACAGAGAGTTGAAGAAAAGCTCTGGAGAATGAATAAACCAATTCACCGCCCAACCCCAACTTATGCATGTATGACAAAATCGCAGCCATAACCGCCACCGAAAGAGCCAAAGCTGGCTTCAACATACCCTTCAAGAACTCCAACACCCATTCCAAATCCATGGCCAAAACCCACTTCACCTCCTACCCCCGAGAAGATGAAACTATGAACAGGTCAGACAATTAATGGGTTGCTTGATTTTCCAAAAAAGCTGTAAATGAATGTGTAAACGAGACCCACGATATATATATATATATATACACACGTGCGCGCGGGCATCATTTTCACTTTTATTTGAGTATTAATTCATGTATGTTTATACAATAAAAATGTAAGAAAGAAATACTTAAACACAAGGGTTAATAATATTTTTGTTCCCTAAAATATACATGTTTTGTCAATTTGATTTTTAAAGTATCAATATTTTTAATTTGCTCCTTAAAATATTTAATTTGTGTTTAAATGATCCTTATATAGACGAACTGTTAAATTTTTGACAAAATAATTATGTGTTGGGTACATGTTACCATCTGAAAGAATGATACGTGGTCACTTCCGTTAAAAAAACTTAATGAATTGTCTGATTAGTGACCAAAATTGACCCAGACCGAAACTTTAGAGACCAAATTGATAAAATGGGTACACTTTAGGGACTAAAAGTGTTATTAACCCTAAACAAAAATAATTTTATAGTATCAAAGAAATTCTGAAAAAATTAGAAGAAATGTTACACCTACTAATCGAATTAGTTATAAATCTTCATGTATGTATCATTCTATTGAAATGTTTATTTAATAAAATTATAACAATAAATTTTACGGGTTAAATATAAATTTTTAAGTTTGTCTACACCATAAAAAAAAATATTTATAATTTTTTAGATTATATTATAATTTTTATGGTTCAATTAACTTTTGTGAGACGGTTTTACTAACACATATATCTATGACTATATGTATCTATAACTCAAAAACTTTGAAACGTAAAATTACCCTTAGCAAAATAAATAATGACAGACTTTCCGAAAAAAAAATAATGACAGAATTATCTCTTTTTAGTTAATAATAAATTCATAATATTGTCTATAATGGCCACGGTTGTTGTGGTTGTTGGACTGCCTTAGCAGATAAATAATGATCACTCAATCCCAAAATAAGAAAAACTTTTCATACCAGCTCGATTAGAAAAATAAGAAGACATTGCAATCAAGTGATTTGATAACTTAAAATTTATACATGTTTGGTGTGTCTTCAGCATATCTAAGGGAGCATAGGAAATTTTTCTGTCACATTTGCTCAAAGTTTGTTTCTCGATTTCATGAAATGTCATTAAATTGCCAAAAAACAACTATTGAAATCTCAAAATTGATCCCTTAATTTTTTCTAAGATGGAAAAGAGAGAACAATATTTTATGTACTCACTCGATTGAGAGAAATGGCCATATTAAAGTTGTATTCATTGTGTTTGGGAAACGATTTATGAATTCAGAATGTCTGATTGGTAAACAAGGACGAGAATTCAATGATATTATTTCTATAGGCCCTCAAAAATATAAAATCAAGCACACGAGAATCACAAAATGAATTGATCAAGATCTAAGAAAAAAATGAAATAAAATCGCAAGAAATCGTAAAATTCAAGAATGTCTTAATCCAAGAAGACATTGAACTGGGTAGTCAAAGCTCCTTGTTTTGAGATTGTCAAATTGTTTGTAGTAGATGTGACAATCTTAACGTATTATTCATTAATCTGTCTAATCAACTCATAAATATATTATAATTCATTTTAATTAAGAGAGTTAAGATATATTACAAATGAGTACTCAATTAATTGAGTATTTATCTTTTTATTATATAACACAAGTAATATACACACATGCAAAAGCGAGCCGTCAGCTGGAGGATCAGAAAGTAGGGCGGCCACATAAAGTATATATATTTTGCCAGTTTGTACTTTAAAGTATCAATTTTTTTAACTTGGTCTCTAAAATATTCAATTTGCGTAATGATCTCTACATAGACGGACCGTTAAATTTTTATCGGAATTATCACGTGTTGGGTACGTAATATTGTCTGAAAGAATGACACGTGATCACTTCCATTAAAAAAACTTAACGAATTATCTGATTAGTGACCAAAATTGACATAAATTGAAACTTTAGAGACAAAATTGATAAAATTAATACAATGAGGGTCAAATTGATAAAATTAGTACACTTTAGAAACTAAAAGTGCTATTAACCCTAAAATAACCATATAGTATGAAGAAATTCTAGAAAATTAGAAAAAATGTTACACCTACTAATCGAATTAGTTAGAAATCTTCATGTATGCATCATTCTATTGAAATGTTTATTTATTAGAATTTGAAATAATCAAATGTACGGTGCATGAAATTGATAGGTACAATTTCTCATCTTTGGTCTCTTTTGACTTCTAAAAACTGATAAAATTCAATCATTATATATAACTAAAAAGTGTTAGAAACTGAGTGCCTTTATCCACTCCACTTATATATACCATTTTTTGCTTTTATATAAAAATAACGAATTTTTAAATCAATTAAACTAGATAATAGTAATACTACCAAATAGTAAATGAAACATGGATGACAAGGAGGATCACATTAACCTCAAGAATCAGTTGTAGTTGGCACGCACTAAAACTTAGTGCTTATGACATTGGGAGAGTTTCTTAATTCTTACTTTTTGAAAGAATAGTATTTGATGCATTGTGGGGCTTTAAGATACTGTGAAATAAGCTTGTTAATGGATCGAATTTTAATC
>CM042200.1:17266187-17299190 GCA_023539305.1 Ilex asprella | reverse complement strand
AAAAGTTCAAGACAAACAATCTAATTACTTTATTATATAAATTAGTCATTACCGGTACTTAAAGACACTATATAATAAACGAAAAACTAGCAAGTAATTATAAAAATTAATAAAAAAAATGATGTGAAAACATTCATACCAATTTTTCTTTTAAAATGACTTGCCCCCTTATTATAAGAATATTCATAAAAATGAACAAAAAATTCCCCAAAGCAAAACTACATATACAAATACCTTAAGAAAAAAAAATACTAACATAACCAAATCAAATTTACAATCTTGAAGTAACAAATGAAATCAATAAAATCTTTCTCATCTATAAGAATCATGCATTCGTCACCATTACCATCCTCCAATTCAATAATAGAACATAATTATATACTCAACCCACCCATATCTCAAACAAAAAACTGTCTACAAATGCAATCAACTATATAATAAAAATAAGTTCACAAATGTTGTCAAAAATATAAATTTTGTTACTTGAAATTCTACCAGCTTCCAAAAGAATGAATACAATCTGTAAACAAAAAATTATATTTAGATGATTTTTCATTCTCTAAAAGCATAAATTTTTTTTTCAATTTATCCACATTCAAATAATAAAAAGATTGAGAAAACATTTTACCTGAAAATATCGCTTAATAGGTTCTGTTTTTCATTGTTTCTCAGTTGAGCCTCCACGTCTTCTAATGCTTGTAAACAGATTAAGTCATTTTTTTATATCCTCTAACAGATTCTTCAATTCTATCATATCTAGGAAGTTATTCTCGAACTTCGTATGAATGAAGTCAATCGGTCATATAGATGGAAGCATGCTAACAATAACATACAACATAATTGGATTATTCGGAACGGAACCTTTTTTGTTTCAGTTTGTAATATAATATAATGATTCTTTATTTTTATATGGTCTATGACATTTTATTGTGGATCCATTTTCTCTATCTCAAAATGTATCCACAATAGATGGATATTGCGCTCCGCTTCTGCTAATAATTATATAAATCGTACAGCACATGTTGGTCGGTTGTGATTAAAAAAAAAATTCTTTGCATGATCTAAGGTGGTGGCAGAGTCTCTGCTATTTTTTGCATAATATAATCTTCACTTATGTTTTTCCCTACGTTTTATATCATACGACTTAATTTGATTTTTTCTAACCCAAACTCTGAGATTGGGGTTTATCTTCAAAAAAATCATTTTCAAATTTATCTTTTTTTTTTTGGGAGGGGGAGCTGGGAGACGGGAAGGAGGCTTGAAACCTTGATCTCAAGAAAGCAAACACTTCACAAGGTAATGAGTACCATTAGATCAAAGGCCCATTGGTATTTTCAAATTTATCCACTATGCTTGATATTGCCAAACGCATACTACGACGTACATTGATAGGAGAGCGTTTCATGTTATCTGTACAAAATATAAATTACAAATTAAATTAATAATAATAAAATTTGCAACAATTAACCAATATTACAGTAACAAAATAATTTTTTTTTCTAACGCATGTGATCCAATGTTGTAAGAATAAAAATAACAACACACCAATGACAATAAGAGAAATATAATAATTAAAATGTTCATGTTATTATACTTTGTTGCAATATTATTTTTGATAATCATAAAAATGCAACAATTAAATTAAGAAGGTAGACAAAAAACATAAATTCATTCATATGAATTAAATTCAAAGAATATTAAAATAGTATGTCTTATTCGTAAACATTAACTAAATTGTTTAACCTTGCAGCTTATGATTGTATTTTTTCTTCATCACCTCTTTGAGCGTGTATGCATCAATACATACAGTAAACACCAAGTTGGGAGAATCCACAACCACCTAATTATATAAAAACAAAAGAACAAAATAAATCTTAGTAGAATTGATTACATCTAAAAATAATATATTTTGTTGCAAGAATGCAAGTTTTAGTTTACCTTATTATCACGTCCCCATTGATGCAATGTAGTTTTATTTAATCTTTTCATATCTCATGTCATTTCACACCAATCCTACTAATATTAAATCATAAATTTAATCAAAGTATTGATTATTTTAATTCTTTGTCTTCAATAGAGATAAATTTGTAATGAAATAATACCATTTATTTGCAATAGGATACGAAGTCATACAACAAAACTTCGGGGTAAATGGTATTCGTTGTGCAATTCAACCCATTTTCAGGAAGAAGGACACTTATATGATGTGCATCTGGATAGTGTCACATACAGGTGTCCATGGCTAAACACTAGTGTGCGCAAATTGACCCCCAATGAATTTTACAAGTTGTCCTTGAGATTTGTTGATTGTCATAGCATACGTCAATTGAACAGGAAATTAACGTCATGTCATCTGAAAAGACAAATCTAGATATGTTGGTGACAAAGATATTCTTAGAATGAAGACCAAATTGTCTAATTTATTTTCAATTAAGATTTGAGTTTTAATTACGTTTGTGGCACATCTGATAACCATCAATTGTGTGCCATTACAAACTCTATCATTCGGCGCTATATTTCTCAACAACATTATTGGGCAACCCACCTTTAGGTCTAACTTAAACGGTGGTAACCTAGAAGTCTAGTGAGTTTAAATACTCATTAGAATATCGATTCATGATGGATCGATCAAGTAAAACACTGTCGGCTATTTTTTCAGCAGTTAAATATGTAATTGTTTGTCCTGGTGAAATATTCAATGATGAAACATTTATAACACGAACGTCGTCATTCCTTGTATAATTGTTTGTCGTCATTCCTTGGTTAGGAAGTCGGAGGTCACTAAACCAACCATGTCTAAACGTGGATAGGTTTTAAATATTAATTCCTGAAGAGTATGACACATGTGCATTGTTGGTGGAAATTCCATAATTTATTGTGGATTGGTTCCAACCTAAAACTTAGAAGTAAAATCATTGGAATAATAATAGTAATTCCAAATAATATGTTACATAACTAATGATCAATGAAATATAACCCCCTCCATTAACAACTTGGCAAATTCAGTATTTTCAGAATTTGTGTTAGTTAAATGCATGTTTAACACCAAAGTAAAAACATGTACATTCCTCCACAACGCAGATCGTCTCAATGATGCACCTATAATTTGTTCACATACTCCTTTTGGTATAACTGGCAAGATTTGTCGAAAGTCTCCTCCAAGAACAACAATAATGCTCCAAAATGGATTTTGATTATCATAGGCATCCTGAAATTTTATGATCCACTGCCTCAACACAATTCGTATTCTGCATAAGAACTTCATCTCATATTATCAATTTAGTCGATCTGAATAATTCTGCATGCATCGATTGCTTGGTAAACCCACAAATCGAATTTTCAAGCACAGTCAATGGGATGCAAATTGTTGAATGTGTTGTGCGGCCTCTCATTAATAATAAAAATGCAATATTGGATGAAGACACAATAATGACGATATATATCCACAATTGTGTTGTTTGTTAGCAACTGTATTATATAGAAATGTTTTTCCCGTGCCAGCACCTCCACTCAAGAAAAAAGTAGTTCCTTTATTTTATATTACTGATGAAGTGATTGTAGTATAATTAGCATGTTGCACATCATTGAGACAATCAACATTATTTTATACGTCCGACTATTGTGTTTATGTTGGAGTTATTAATGCTCAAACAATAGTCTATTACCAATTATTGCATTCCAATTCCCAATTAGTTGGGGCATAGGTGGAAAGTCAAATAAACTTTTGCCTGACTCATGGAGTAACTGATCCAACAGAAATATATCATAATCTTCAATTTGATCCTGAGTAGGATTAGAAATGTTCATTTGAATCGCAATATTTAAAAAACCCACTCAGCATTGAATCTTGTTGTGCACCCCTAGAAATGATTGTATCAAGCTGTTCGGTCGTATTAAAACAGCACGATGCATCCTAGGAAAATGAAATTCCAAACGTACAATGAATGAAATCTCTTCATGCAAAGGATTACCAAATAATCGTCAAGCAACTTCTAGAGGTGCAATATACCTAGCACCCAGATATTGTTGGATCTCATTTCCTCCTCCCAACACCATAGTGGTACGATCATGATCTTTGTAAATATACTTGTGAATGTACTTCACGCATCTTATTCCCGCAAAAAAATTTCACATTTATATGACAGTTGAACATTTTATAAAGATACAGTTTGTATGGTACGACATCTCTATTATCAACTTAATGGCCTCCCTACACCGTATACACGTGACTATTCTCACAACGACGATAGACATGATATCCATCTTCATCCATACTAGTTGCTTCTACAAATGTTCAAGGGTACCTTTTAGTGCATACACCATTTTTCACACGTGATGCATTCAGATTTCGGATATCACATGGTCCATGTATCATGCAACTCTTGATTGTATCAAAAAGAAGAGAACTATCGCCAAGATCTGGAAATTCAAAGCATACCACGTTGTTTACCTAGGCACATGTTTGTATTTTTTCCAGCTCCTGAAGGAATGCATGCATATATGGCAAACCCCATTTTTGGAATTCAATTGTAAAAATATGTGCCACCTTTTTTCCAAATAGTTGTTTCGTTTCTATCTTCTTCATAAAAAAAATTTCTCTTTAACTCAAAAACTCGGGGCAACTAAATTAGGACAGTCATAAACTGTTTGATGTGATAATAGAGCTAAAGAAATTTTATGCCAATTGAGATTTGCAGTCATGGTGAAAAAGTTATATGGGTGTAGATTGTACCGTGTAATAGTCATTGAATCTTGAAAATTTTCAAACATATAGCTTGCACTTCTAGTAAAGAAGATGACAAAAACATCCATGGACCAATTTGTCCAAGTCCCAGCTCATCTACACAAACATCTGTAAGGTCTTTGTAAAGCTCTACACGGAGTTTTGCTTGATTAAACTTATAGTATGTCAACCTATTTTGTTCCGTTACAGTCCAAACATATACTAAAAACTATTGGAATAATTCTCCCTCCCCCTATCCAAATTTTTGAATATTCAATTGGACATTAAAACAAACGATAACAGTAATATTGCAACCAAGTCAATCGATTTGTTGAGGGTCTACCAAGAAAAAGGTCCCACTACCTCAACTCATTTTCCCATTGAAGCTCGCCATAGGGAATTGCAACAGTAAATATGTCAGGCGGCATTCATTGATCTGCATCAATTCATTATTTCCTCTTAGATGTAAAACAATATCTCTCATACCACTGGATTCACTTTCATCTCTGGGTAATATTACCGCAAGCTCATTTGTCGTAGGGAGATTATGACACCGTCTATCTAATTCTGGATTATAACAAAGATAAGCAGGTGAAATTTGACCTTCCAATTCTGATTGACTTAAAATCTCATAAGTTTGCTGAAATTTATCTGGGAATAGATTTATATGAGAAAAACAGTCTTGAATAATTTTTAAAACATCCCTTTGCAACAAGAGATTTCTACGACTGTGAAAATCTAAAGCTGAATTAGGATCATAAATGTACAATTGACCATATGCCGGTTCATGACCTCCTTGTGGTATGAGTGATTATATTCGATGGCGCAATTCTCCATGGATAGTGAATGATGTAAAACCTCTTTCACTTAGTAATCTTGGATCCAGTGTAGCACCAAGACTCGTGAAAACATTAGTTGCATTATATTCTAGTACATGTTGTCGAAATGACTTTGATTTATCATCATTGACATCATACAACTCTTTAAGTGTTAAAGGGGGTGTAAAAAGTGAAGATAACTTAATTTTTCCTTGCAAAAAACATGTTCTAAACAAAACAAGTAATGCAGCAGAAATGGCTAATTTTTCATCCTTCTAGTTTAAGGCTGAACAATGAGAACATTGTACAGTCATACTCCTGAGTGAATGTCGAATTTCTAACACATATGTTCGAGAAGCAACTTCAAAACTCATAAATGGACTTTCTTCTAATTCATAAGCACTACCTACATAGATCAAATTTAAATGACTAAGTTAAAAATTATGTATTCAATGATTTTTTTGTAACAATTCAATTACATAAGCATTAAAATTTCTAATTTATAACAGACACCTTGATGATGATCCAGATATATTTGTTTGTTTTGACACAAATTTGGGAATTTTCGTAAACACGATCATAAATTGACAGCAAGCTCTTTTAGTTATTGCTAGGTTTGATTGAGCTTGATGATAGCGGCTCGTTGTTAAAGAAGGGAAAAATCTTGGTTGAATGGGTAGATGTTCTTACCTCTTGTGTTCACGATGTACATGTTGTACCAGTTGGCAGTTTGATATTAGACAACCGATGGTTTTCTAAATTTAGAATTTAATAATATCGTTCTGAATGATATGAAACAATTATGTATTTATTACACGAGAAATCAACAAACCATACCACTTCACACACTGTTTTTTTCCTTTATGGAATAAATAATAACAAAAACAACACAAGAAAAAAAAGAAGATAATAGTATGAGAGAGAGAGAGAGAGAGAGAGAGTATAAGATAGAGTTACATGATAGATATAAAGATAGAGATATATGATAGATATGAGTCTTAGGGAAGTAAAAAGAATGAAAGTCCAATTCGGACCATCAGATCAAAATGATTTGAGCCGCAAAAAGTTTAAAACAAACAATCTAACTATTTTATTATATAGATGTTTAAAATTTTAAATTATGTTACGCAATTCGTGTTGAATTTAGGTTTGATTCTGATGTTAAACAAATTGAGCTAAAATTCAAATTTAATTTTAAGTTCAACTTAGTTCATATCCAAATTAAATTTCTTTTTTTTCGCTATAGGGTGTCCAGACTTTAGCCAACTACTCCCTCGAGATCTGAGTTGACCACTGTAACTTGAGCTAATTTAAGAGCATGTCCTCGGAGGACAAGAGCGGTTGACCTTTAAAAGGTGTGAGAAGTATCAAACTTACGACTTCTTGCTTACAAGAGGACATACTTGACCACCGGATACAATGACACAACTTGAACTAAAGCTCTGGATTGACTTGTTTTAAATTTAAAATCATTTTTACGTTGGATTCAAATTGGTTTAACATCAGAATTAGTTGTTATAGCATTGCTCTGTTTGTTCAAACCTAACCCATGCACTAAAAATTTTTGTCAAAAAATATAATATATTTTAAATTAAACTCGAATTGAATTTGGATTAATTTGAAATGCACTGGAAGTATGGGTTATCAACTCAAACAAATAAATATGAGGGCACCTTTTTTACAATTCTCATAGAGCTTTTACCCAATCCAAGTAGTTTTAAAAAAAAATTCCCAACCAAGGCTCTTTCGAAATTATTTTCCAAACTCGGATAATTTGTAAAAAATGTTAGTTGAACTGGCATATTTATTAAACATGTCATTTCAACTAACGTGTTGAAGGCCAACCCAATTACCAGGCAAGCAAAGAAACATTTTAACATGTTGAGTTCTTAAACATTTTCTCCTTTAATATCTCAAACAAACCTAAATTTTAGGAATCACAAAGCTAATCTTGTGGAAATCTTTCCATGACAAAGTCTACCAATCCCTTCCCACCAATAACAACTTTTTTAGAAGTCGACACAAGTAAACCTCCTCTATTCCAATAATTAAATGTAGTATAGATATAGATAGATAGACATATATTAGATGTAGTATAGATATAGATGTAATATAGATATATATGTAGATTTATTTATTACAGATTGAAAATTTATCCCTAGAATAGGAATGGTCTAAGAGTCAAATTAGAAAATGAGATATAATTGTCTTTATATAATTGTTTTGAGGATAGAAGAGCAAAATAAAAAAAAAAAATTTGTTTATAAAGTACTTTTAGAAGTAGTATATATTACTAGGAAAGATATGTTTGGTTCACCCGAAAATATTTACAATCTTCCAAACTCTCATGCCAAGATTTTCACTTTCTCGACTTGGATCTTTAATCAGTATATATCATAATTCTCTCTCCTCAACTTCTCACCGAGTCTTCTCTACCTAAAAATTGTTGGGTTCTTTTGTGGAGTCTAGTTTCGCGGTTGATCCGGATGATGACCCGACCCGAATAATGTTGCGTGGTTTTTAATGGGAATGTTTCTGAGGCTTGGTCCATGGAGCGCCCAAGCCGTAGCGCTCATGGACAAGCCTCGTGGGGGTTCGGGGGCAACGCCCCGAGGAAAATTTTTGGGCCTGCTTTGTGGCCCGGTGTAAGACATATAAAAACCCGTTGTTGGTGATTAGGGTTTTAGAGTTCATTGTAGCCGCTCTTGTAAACCTTCTCTCTCAATATAGTGAAATCCCTGCAGCTTCGTGGACGTAGGCAAATTGCCGAACCACGTAAAAATCTTTGTGTCTTGTTCTTTCTTGTTTCTCATTGATTTATGTTCTTGGTTTGTTCTTCGATTGTGTGCGTTTGTCTGTGGGTTTGCGTGAGTTAAACCCTAACAAAAATAATATACAGATTAACAGAGTTGGAAAAGCAAGTATAGCCCTTGGGTGGAGGTGACAAAGACGGAGTCATGAATTTGCCTAAGGGAGAGCAAAATGTAATTAGAAAAAAATTCACCAGCAAAATTTTAAGTTCAATTATGAAAACATATATTAAAATTCAAGATAAAATTAATATACAAAACAACAATGCTAGTCTTTAATTAGTCTAAATAAAAATATGACTAAATATAAAATTATTTAAAAAAATTGGGGAACAAATATAATAAATTACTTTCCAAAAAAAAATATAATAAATTAAACAAATAAAGAAGATCCAAACTTGAGGGCGACTAATCCTAATGTGGCTCCTCCACTAGGAGGTGGATTGATTGGAAGAGAGAGCGGATGTAGGAGTAGCAAATAGGTACAGTGGCATGGGTGGTAAAGGATAATTTGGTAGGGCGAGGACCAATGAAAGAGAAATATAAATCGTGTACATCTCACGAGTCCTAAGATGCAATCATAATAAAAAAAAATATTTTTTTTTTGCTACAAATAAAAGGGTGGAGCGACGAATAAGTAGTAACTCCCCAGACAAGACCACGAGAGTTTCTCAACTGTGAAATATTCAATTTGAGTCATAGCTATTAAATGGGAAGGGCAATCCGTCACCACAATACTACAAAAGTTAAGCAACACGAGTGCAACACGGATAAACCCGTATTGCACCCCTTGCTTATAACCACATGAGAGTTAAAGACGATCCTAAACAAATACGACTTACCACTAGACCGTCAGTTTGGGTGTTATCAAAAAATAGTTTATTTCCATCCAAGATAAACCTGCAAAAATGAGATGGAAAGTTTCATAGGGTCATGGTTTTTTGCATAATTTATTTGCACAGGTTAGTGTGTGAGGATGGTACTTACTGGACCATATCATGTTAGGGAGGAGGAACCAAATCCAAAATATATTATTATTGGTTTTTTTGTATGTTATCGAAAGGTGAACATGGCCTAATGACACAACTGATCCACTTAAAAACAGTTAACTATGTTCAAGATAGACCTAAAGTCTGAAGATTTACCTTCTTTATCAGTGAGTGGCCAAACCAACTTTTG
Source organism: Ilex asprella (assembly GCA_023539305.1). Taxonomy (NCBI): domain Eukaryota; kingdom Viridiplantae; phylum Streptophyta; class Magnoliopsida; order Aquifoliales; family Aquifoliaceae; genus Ilex; species Ilex asprella. The sequence goes on along the minus strand of CM042200.1, from coordinate 17,289,660 downwards.
AACACAATAATCTAATCTTGCTTTTGGCACATAGACAAGAATAGTCTAATCTTTTTTTTTTTGGTTAAACATCAACAGTTCGTGGGTAGATTTTATTAATTTAAAAAAGACATTACAATTAGACAGGGGAGGATTTATGTAATTTACCACTCAAATGCAAACTAATTACAACATTTTCTTAATCTAATTGAAAAAATAAAAAAAAACATGCTAATCAATATTCTAATCAAACTGACCTTCACATGCAATTCTAAGAATAAATTATCAAAATTATATGAGTAATGTTATGTTTATCAAATATTCTTATAAAATATTTTGTTCTAAATGATATGTTACAATCATTGAATATTAATAAGGCACACTTGTTGATAATGAAAATTATGTCACGTCATTTGGAATAAAGATTTGTGAAGAACATTTGAAAAAATATATTTGGTAAGCATAACGTTTCTCAATTTATATTATGTTTATTATTTTATAAAAATAGAAAGAATTACACTCATCCCTTTCACGGTTAACTAAACTTAAGGAGATATCATCATAGTTTCTATAGTTAGGAAAAGTTTATGGTACCGAAAAGTTTTTTATTGGTATTGTACTGCCATTACAATTTTTGTGATTTATTTTTATAATTTTTAAGGGTAATTTATAACTTTTAAGGATAATTTATAATTTTTAATGATTATTTATAACTTTTGAGGATTATTTACAATATTTAGGGGTCATTTATAATTGATCTTAAAATTTTTAGGATCAATTCCAAATGACCCACAAAAACTATAATTTGAACTATAAAAGTTAACCCCAAAAGTTGTAAAAATAATTTTATAGTAAATAAACTTAAAAATTTATATTTCAATTCAAAAAATTTATAAAATTTAGTAGTACGGTACCAATTTTTTTTTGTTAGTGGTCTCCCTACAGTTATAGTGTATCGCCTCTGGTTTGCATTTATACTTTATGAATATTCGTATGTTAGTCATGAGACAACTCAACGTCTATACTCTTTGGTACCTTGGTACCGCCCATCCTACCTAAGTTCCCCACTGTCTAAACTCTTTGGTACCTTGGCACCGCTCGCCCACCCTACCGAGGAAAAAATATCCATTCTAACACTTATATCATGTCAGTATTATTATATAGTATAATCAATCAATAATATATAGGCACATAAGAAAGTGAATTCTATACAAGTCAATAACTACTCGTCCATGTAAGCTAGTAACCACCCAAATGGAGTTCACTTTCTCTATTTAGAGTTTTATTATTGATTGGTGATATAATATCATCAATGTTTTTTTTTCGGAAGGTATAATATCATCAATGTTGACATAGTATTACTATTGTATTGAATTTTCTCTGAGGTAGGTAGGGTGGGTGGTGACGAGCCCGAATTTAACTGGGCTAGGCCCAATGAACTGAGAAAAGGCCCAAACATCTAGGACCCACGAAAGAGTACCAAGTCGCCAAGACCCATGGAGCTGGGTCCACCCGTCAAAAAGAGTTGAATAGTAAAATCGGAGGTGAATAGTAAATCGGAGGTGAATAGTGAAATCGGAGGTGAATAGTAAATCAGAGGTGAATAGTGAATCGGAGGTGAATAGTGAAATCGGAGGTGAATAGTAAATCGACGGTGAATAGAGAAGGGAGTCCAAGGAGATCAAGTGGCCAACGCCCAAGCTCCTCCAAGAAGGCGCGGGCGTCAAGAGGATAACACCAAGAGGCCGAAGGCCCTTGGGTGCCGCCCAGGCACCGCTTGGGCTGGCCCCCTTGGGCGCCGACTTGGGTTGGCTCCCCTTCGGGCGTCTCCTCCTCTTCCTTCCTCCGGCCTCCTCACTCAAGTCCAAGACGACCAAGCCCACTCCAATGCAAGTCCGAACTCAAAGAGACGGTCGGATCTAATACCAACTGGGAGTTCGCCTCCAATTAAATAGAAGCACGAGGAAGAGAAAGACGGGATACGAATATCTCCTACCTAAGTCATACTTACCAAAATAGCAGAGCTCCTCTTATTCACGGCACCGCCTTAAAACCTAGCCTATATAATGTAAGCCCCTCTCCACATGGAGGGGCATGATCTTGCTCCCTACGCACACTACGCCTCCGAATCCCTCACACATACACTGCTCTCTATCTCCCTCCCTCTCTCTTTGCACTGTAAACTCTCCGGAGTACCTTGATACATTAATAAAGATCACCGGCCACTGCTGCCATTCAAGAAAGTGGACGTAGGCCACGACCGAACCACTATAAATCCCTGTGTTTATCATTTATTTACTGTTTTTCATACTTGGTTACCATTGATTGCTCATTACTACTCATTAATCACACTCGTGACTGTTAATCTCGCACGAAGGCCGATTTGTGCATCATCAGGTGGTACCAAAGACTTTAGACGGTAACTTGTCTCTTGATTATCATGTGGGTATTCATAAATAGGGGTATTAATCGAGTCGAGTTTTGTGAGTTTATTTTTTAAAAAGAATCTAAAAAATTATTCAGGTTCGAACCGAGCTTGAGTAGCTTGAATATTTTATATATAAAGAAGTTGAGTTTTGTAAGCTTGAGTCGAACTTTTTAGACTTGTTTTTTTAAATGAGCCTAAAAAATTATTTAAGTTCAGTTCGTTTAAAATATGAATCGAGCTCGAGCTAAATTTTATTTGAGTCGAGTTTGTCTCAATTTGCACTTTTATTCATAAGTACAAATGCAAACCAAAAGAGATAAATTATAACTATAGGGGACGACTAAAAAACAATTGGTATCATATCGCTAAATTGTATAAGTTTTTGATTTACAAATTTATTTTTTACAATTTTAGGGGTCATATCATAATTTTTATAGTACAAATTATAACTTTTCTGGGTCATTTGGAATCGATCCTAAGATTTTAAGAATCGATCACAAGTAATTTTAAAAGTTGTAAATAACCCCCAAATGTTGTAAATGATGCTCAAAAGTTGTAAATGACCATTAAAAATTGTCAACGCCCCTTAAAATTTTAAAGGGACAATTTAAGCCACATCATTTCTCTAATTTATCATATCTTTAAAGACATTCCTCTATTATCTAAAACATTACTGACACCCTTTTTAATTTGTATTTAAACATCACTGACACTCCCTACCATTAAACCTCCATTTCTAACAAAAGAAAATCATCTAAAATACCAAAATTACCCCTACATAAACTGCCAACAATTTTCTACATAAAATTTGAGTTGTTAAATTTTTTTTACATATTAAAATTCTAAGTAATTAAAATTTGATTCAAGCTAAAAAAAAATTAAATGTTTTACGTATTAAAATTCGAGCATATTAAATTTTTTTCCATGTATTAAAATTTGAGCCGATTTGAGCTCAACCTAAGCTGTTAGAGCCGATAAAAAATCGATTCGAGATGATTAAAATTCATATTTTTAAATTTATTAAAATTCATGCCAATTGAAATTCAATTCAAGTTTATTAAAATTTATTTTTTATGTATTAAAATTTGAATCAATTAAAATTTATATTTTTTTACATATCAAAATTTGAACCAATTAAAATTAAATGCGAGTTGATTAAAATTAGATTTGAGCCGATTAAAATTGGCCCGAATTTTAATATGTAAAAAATTCATAAAATAGAGGGAATCTCATTGAAGATATATCTATCTAGAGGGGGTGCGGATAAAGTTTTTTCTAAAATATATCATGAAAAATTTAGTTAAAATGTATTCTACTTAAGGTCTTTAATCTGACCTTAAATATATGATAAACTATAAGAAATGTGACTGAAATTTTCTCAATTATGTAATGGTGGTATGGTACCCAACCTTTTTTTCCAATACCATAGACTTCTCCTAATTGTAGAAACTATGATGATATCTCCTTAAGTTTAGTTAACCATGAAATGAGTGAGTGTAATTCTTTCTATTTTTATAAAACAATGCACATAATATAAGTTGAGAAACGTTATAATTACCAAATATTTTTATCAAATGCTCTTACCAAATTTTTATTCCAAAATGACATAGTTTTCACTATTAGTAAGTGGGTCTTATTAAAATTCAATGATTGTGCCACGCCATTTAGAACGCAAAATTTTATTAGAATATTTGGCATGTGACGGGCTTGGCCCAGACCAAATCAAGATCACAGATACTGAACAACAAAGGTTTAGTCATAATTTCATTTGACCCGAACCCACTTACCTGAGAGACCCAACTCATAATCAGCGCATGTGGGAATCTCTATTCGAGGAGAGGGAATCCGTGGGAATGTAGTCATTAGGGACACATTGCTAGTCTCAAGAGATTACCACGCACGTTACAAGATAAGGCGAGCTTCACAGAATCAATTATGAGGATGGTGCCTAAATCAAAGCCTCTCGGAGATAACTTTACTTGCCTATAAATTGTAAGCCCCGCTTATACATGAGGGACATCACACATATCTCGGCACATTACAACTCTTGAATAATAAGATTATCTGGCCACTGTAGCCATTTCCAATTGAGTAGGTCACCGAGACCAAACCTCCTAATCTATGTATTTGCTTGTGTTGAGTCATCTTTACTTCATCCTTAATTGATATTGCATAAACCCACTTTTTTGTATTATTAGTTTGACGCCGTCTGTGGGAACGACTTAGTTTTTTAACCTACAGTCTTTTTATTTTTTCCCTTAACCTACTGTCTTTTTATTTTTTCCCTACTCTATTTCCATTTTATGGCTATTACAACTAGATCCATGAATCAACAAGGGGAAAACAATGATCCACCTTGTCGCGACAAGGTCCCGCCCCCTCCAACAAACCGCGTTGCCGGACAACAACTATTGGAGACAATGCAGTTGTTGATGGACCAAAACCAGTAGATCCTCTAGTTGATGCTCGTCGGGCACCCTCAATGAGTCGTGCCCCAACACCCAAGAGAGGAAGCACTACAGGTACCTCGCCCAAGGCTCCCCCTAGTGGCATCAAGGCGTCCCCTTGAAGCGCCAAGGCACCCCACCTCAGTACCAAGGCGCCCCGGCTCCCCCTCTCTGTATGCCTGCTTCGTCCTCTCATGCTGGTGACCCTCATTTCCAAGAAAACAAACGGAAAAACTAGTATATGGACCACAAGAGCCACTATAACGACCATTCCCCCAACCAATAGGACGAAAAAAATCAAAAAAGTGCAAAACCAACTCGACGACGTCTTCAACGCCATGAAGGCACAAGGGCCTGAAACGGTCAAATACCTTGTGAGGCATACTAACACACCTTTTCTAGCTGATGTGGCTACCTATCCTTTTCCCATAAAGTTCAACATGCCAACTGTGGAAGTTTTTATGGCTCCAAAGATCCACTAGACCACCTCTATACCTACAAAACCCTGATGCAACTGTACAACATACTAGACGAGATCATGTGCAGGGCTTTCCCTACCACTCTCAAGGGATTTGCTGACCAATGGTTCATCAAGTTTACCCTAACTTCCATTGACTTTTTCGATGAACTAAGCAAGACATTTGTCTCACACTTCATCAAGGACACCGACACCAAAATTCTATCACCCACCTATTCAGCATCAAGTTGGACCGGGATGAAAGCCTAAGGACTTACCTTTCTCGTTTTAATGAGAAAGTCCTCCATATTGAAGAACTAGATGACAAAGTCGTCATGGCGACTTTCACAAAAGACTTGCGTTCATCCAGTCTCATGTTTTCAATTTTAAAGCATTCGACAAATAACAAGCTAGAGTTACTATCAAAATCCTTAAAATACATGAACGTTGAGGATGTTGCCAAAGCCAGGCGAGATGAGTCCTCATGTGGAGGGGAATACGAAAAAGTAAAGACACTTACTTGCTTGAATTTTTAATATAATCCTCCAAAATTCACCATATTATTCAACAAATCTTCCAAATGGCCGCCCATTGTTACCCACATTTTTCTCCACTTTTTCAAAAACTAGTCTAATAAATTATTGCATTTTATCGCGAAAAAGTATTAAAAATGATGGGTCCTCCATTATTGCTAAATTCTCCACCCAAAGTAAGACCACCCTCGCGCGTCCTCACCACTGTGCCCTTGTGCCTACGCGCCTCCGGAGAAATCGTGCCTTGCGTGGCACCCTCCCCTCAGGCACCCTTTCGCCTGGCGGCTGCCTTGCCCGTCTTTGCATCTTCCTCCTCCTCTCCATATCTTGTGAGCGAGCCACCTGAGTCGCTAAAAACTCGGTCAAACTCTACCTCTGCTTTGACGCTAATAGCCTCTTTTGGAAACTCTCTCGAGTTGCCAAAAGCTCAACCTAACTCTGCCTTTACTCTCGCACAAATAGCCTCAGTCTCTGACTCAACGGCTATCTCTCGAGTTACCAAAAGTTCAACCTAACTCTGTCTCTACTCTCACGCAAACGGTCTCAATCTCTAGCTTAGGGGCTCTCTTGCGAGTCACCAAAAGCTCACCCTAACTCTACCTCTACTCTCACGCAAGCAGCCATAGTCTCCGACTTAGTGACTCATTCTCGAGTCACCAAAAGCTCGGCCTACTCTGCCTCTGCTCTCGCACAAATAACCTTAGCCTTAGCCTCAGCCTCTAGTTTAACGGCTCTATCGCGATTCGCTTAAAGCTCAACCTCAAGACATGCAGCTTTCTCGTAAAACATCCTCAACTCTTCCTTTACAGTCCACTTTGTCTACCTCTCTCACATTAAAGTACATTGAGAACTTTGATTTCATCGATTCAGAATGAATGTTATCCTTTTCCACGAATGGAACATGACACATGAAAATTCTACTTTTTCTCTAATTTGTGGTTGAAATTCAAATTCGATGAGAAAATTTTGGTGCTTAAATTGCTAGATTCAAAAAATATCGCCACAATCAAGCACAAACTTTTGGCCGTTCAAAGTTGGTTAGTGCCCAAGCCAGCATCCAAGCACCCAGAACCAACAACTAGTGCCTAGGCAGGCACAACTACTAGCCAAACACTCGCAACCAATGCCCAATATCTAGTCTTGCAACTAGCGCCCATGCCTCCCCCGCACATTAGTGCCTAGGCTCATTGCCGCCTCGGCGCCCCAACACCCTCTTCTATGCCCTTTGCTCCTCTCTCGCGTACACTCAGCTTGCTAAAAACAGATACTTGTGAATTTTTATTAATGTTCTCTCCCCCAAGTTCCATTAGACTTCGGGCATGAGGGAAATATGACCGATTCGGCGCAAACCAGTCCAGATCACAGATGTTAACCAATAAAGGCCCAGTCACAATTCCAATTAGATCAAGCCCACCTTCCTGAGCATGAATTGATTGGTTTTGTATAAACCCACTTCTGTGCATTATCAGTAAGTATAACATTATTCTTATAATTTGATAATTTATTCTCTAAATTGCTTGTGAAGGTCAGTTTGATTAGAATATTGATTAGCATTATTTTTTTATTTTTTCAATTAGATTAAGAAATGTTGTAATTAGTTTGCATTTGAGGGATAAGGTATATCCGTCATCTTGTCCAGATGTAATGCCTTTTTAAATTAATAAAATCTATCTACGTACCATGGAGGTTTAACAAAAAAGAAAAAAAGAAGAGAATATTCCTGTCTATGTGCCAAAAGCAAGAATAGAGTATTGTGTTCAAAATATGGTATGGGCACTCACTGATAAAGAAGGTAAATATTCAGACTTGATGTCTATCTTGAACATTTTTAACTGTTTTTAATTGGATCAGTTGGGTCATTAGCCCATATTCACCTTTAGACAACTTGCAAAAAATCAATAATATATTTTGGATTTGATTGCTCCTCCCTAACATGATATGGTCCAGTAAGTGCCATCCTCACACACTAACCTGTGCAAATAAATTATGCAAAAACCATGAGTCATTGAAACTTTCCAACTCATTTTTTGCAGGTTTATATTGTATAGAAATAAACTATTTTTTGATACCATCCGAACTGGTGGTGTAGTCGTCTTCACTCTCAATTAATTATCAAGTAAGATTCGATTCATGAGAGCGACACAGTTTACTTCTTAACTTTGGTAATGCTGTTGTGATAGACTGTCTTTTCGGATTAGTAGTTATGACTCAAACCAAATATTCCACAATAGGAGGACTCATATAATCACGTCTGGAGAGTTAGTATCTACTGATCGTCCCTTTATTTTTTTTTAGAAAAAAATTATTTTTTTAATTATGACTACATCTTAGTACTCGTGAGACGTACGCAATTTATATTTCTCTTTCATTGGACCTCGTCCTACTAAATCATCCTTTACCACCTCAGCCACTGTACCCAATCGCTACTCCTACATCCACCCTCTCCCCCAATCAATCTACCTCTCAGTGGTGGAGCCACATTAGAACTAGTCGCCTTCAATTTTGAATTTTCTTCATTTATGCATATTTTTTACCATAATTTTGTTTAATTTATTATATTTGCTCCCCTAAATTTTTAAATAATTGTATACTTAGTCATATTTTTATTCAGATTTTATTTAGGCTAAATAAAACCTATTTTTGTTGTTTTTTGTATTAATTTAGTCTTGAATTGTAATATATTTTTTAATATTTGAACTTAAAATTTTGCCAATGAATTTTTCTAATTTCATTTTATCCCTTAGAAAAATTCCTGACTCCGCCCTTGTCACCTCCATCCTAGGGCTATACTTGTTTTTTCCAACTTTGTTAATCTGTATATTATTTTTAGACAGAGAAGACTGGGTGAGAAGTTGAAGACAGAGAATTATGAGATATAGTGATTAAAGATCAAGTTGAGAAAGTGAAAATCTTGGAATGAGAGTTTGGAGGATTGTAAATATTTTCTAGTGAGCCAAACATACCTTTCCTAGTATGTATGTATATATAGATTACTTATAAATATTAGTATCTATGAAAAAAAATTGATTTTCTATTTTATCCCTAATTATTATTATAAAGTCAACTATAATCACATATTTACTTCCATTCAATTTTTATTTTTTATACCTATTAGACGTCTAAGTTTTTTTTAGACTCTTTTATTAATAATATTTGACTTTTAAATTCTTTTAGATTCATTTATTAGTAGTGCACTTACATCCAGTTGACAGATTGGATTTTGCAGTTAAATATGTCATATTTGATTTTTTTGGTATGCAACAATATCATAATAGTATAATAAAAATGATTTAATCAATCTTTTTGAAAAATAATATAATAAATCAGTAATAAGATTATCAAATACTCAAGAATGACTATCTTACAACGAAGCTCAATTATAAATAAAAGAAAAAATATCTAAAGAGGCCCGAAAGATACATAGAAAAATGATAAAAATAGTTATTGAAACAGAGGTCTAATAGATCTATAATTAAGTTTAATAATAATTGAAATAAAAATTAATTATTGAACATATAATTTATTGTTCAATTTAATTACAAATATCACTTAAAATTCCTATTTTATCATGGATTATCTATATTTGTCTATCTATATCTACACAACTTATAAATGTAAGCAGTTGCGAAAAACTTTTGATATTCTATCCTTAATTATTAAAATAATGTCAATTATACTCACCTATATACTTTCATCTAATTTTTATTTTTTACACATATTTGGATTTTAACTTGTTTTTGAACTCCTTTATAAGGATTTCTAAATATTTTTGAACTTATTTATTAGTAGTTGCATATAATTATCTATATCTATATGAAGAAATAAAGTCCTATATAGTCAAATATATGTTTTTTTATTTTTTGATATGCAATAATATTATAAGTAATTTAATCAATTTATTTAAAAAAATAAAAATTAATAATTCTATAATATATAATTAGATGTGCAAATGTCTAAAGAGGTCTGACAGATACTTAAATAAATAAAATATTAGATACTCAAAAATTTATAGAATAAATCAATAATTAAAATACAAATTAATTATTCTGCACATAATTTATTATTTAATTTAATTACACATATTTTTTACAAAAATAATATTATTTAAATTTATTTATGTGCAACGCATGTCGTGCATTTTTATTTATTATAAAATCAATGATACTCACATATTGCTTTTATCTAATTTTGTTTTCTATCTATTTGACGTCTAAGTTTTTTTGGACTCTTTTATTATTAATATTTGACTTCTAAATTATTTATTACTTTTATCTAATATTTATTTTCTATACTTATTTGACTTTTAAATTCTTTTAAACTCTTTTAGGGCTATTTTTATAGCGCATTTACAGGTGGAATAGTTCTCACCATTAAGCAGAGTGGAAACCAAGATGGCACCAGGCTGGTCTGTTGAGTGAAGAAAATATGGAGAAAAGACATGTGTGGTATTGTGGGATGCCAAATTGATGACGGAAGGAGTGGGTTGAGTACTGGATGACAACCCCGTGTTGGACATGGTGACAAATCACAGGATTGGGACTTGCTCTGATACCATGTTAAAGTTGGAGCAAGAAGATGGCAATGGAGAGAATTTTCGGTATAATATTGACCATGAATACAATGGTATATATTACAAGAGAGTGGAAACAAATCCCACAGAATGATACATAACGGATAAATGGAAAATACAAATTGTCTTAGCTGTACGAATCAACTATCTATGGAAAGCAATATTAGCATTAATAACAGTGAAACCAAACTATTGGTTCGGATGATAGCCACTCATGGGTCTTAAAAATTTTAATAGAAACAAAGAGTAACAGCTGCAGCTGATATAAATTCTGCAAAGAGCATTACGCCCACCTAATTTCATGTGCAAGGATTGACGCCTCAATTAGAAAGCTCATGGTAATTGCAAAGAACAAGTGGAAATACTCATCAAATTACTCATCAGAACATGCATGAATGAGGCTGTAGAAAATATATACCACGACAGAAAATTTTCTATACCAGTAGCACAGCAAATCTTGTTCAAATAACTTCATCTTTGAAAGAGACCTAGAAATAACGAGACGTTCAAATTTCTATCAAGAGGCTGCTACAATGACTAGGAAGCTAACCAATGTGGTACCTCTAGCTAACACAGAAACTTCACACAACCACCACAATGAAAGATGAGCATTGATGTTAGCTTTGATAACTTCGCAATAAAAAGGTTCAGGCCAGGTGGTGTCTTTGACCAATTGAAATTAGGCTATACATTCTTTTCATGATTAATATTACAACAATGTTCAACTAGTTCAACACAAAAATTTGCGATTTGCACCAATTCCTAACAAGTTCACACAAATCACTCTTGACATCAACAAAACTAATGCAGTTCTGGTGCCTCCTGCTCAATGCAGTAACCACCAGTTTCAACACGTACTGTTGTTTTTTCTATAGATGGAGATTATTATGCCTTTTAAATTGGCAGCCTTCACTCACCCACTTTTTCTCACCGTTATTCTCCTTTATTTTGCACTAGATATTGAACACGTGAGTTGCACATGAATTATTTTTGACAATAATTTTAATTTTATATTTATCATATCGATATATACGTTAATTTGTTTGGAACTGGAATATTATGAGAAATTGTGTCAAATGTGATTTTTATAATTTACGGGTCATGTTTTATTGTTTAATTATAAATATGGTAAAATATATGAGTAATGTTTTGTATCCCAAATTTATATCCCAAAAGTGCATCCCAAATTAATGGGAATCATTGGATGAGTGGGTCCCCATGAAAAAAGTTGGTAGGCCCCACTCATCCAATGGTTCCCATTGATTTGGGATACAAATTTGGAATATAAATATAGGATATGTAGCATTGCTCAAAATATATTGGTCACATACCTACCATAACATTCTCATTTTTCGAAGTTTAAAGACAATAAATGACTGAACCAATTTGGTCTAGTCTAATTGGAAACTCTTAGATCTCTTAGGACTATACCAGCTAAGAGGTCAAGCTGTCAATTCTTGCCAACTGCAATACTTAGTTTTTTATATCACCTTCTTTAGGATTTTATTATGTCCTCTCCCTAATTTCTCTTTACTTTTCTGTAAATGTTTTGTTCTTTTATATAGGTGCATTATACTAAACCTATAAATAGTGATTTACCAATGCATACTCCTATTGGGAGAATACACAATTTCATTTATTAACAATATTTTTTAATGTGAAGTTATCACTTGACATATTGGTACACATGTGCATTGCACATGAACAATTTTAATTTGTAGTGGTGATGTTATTTTTATCATTATGTTGAAACAATTAAATAAATATACACCTACAAATCAAAGTATGTCTTTTAATACTTGTTGTCTAGATATGTTATTTGTTGCTATGTGTTCCAACTACCATAATGTTCCAAGAAGTTAGACAACATGTGTTGCTCCAAAAATTTGTTGTTATCGACTGAGGAGACTCAATAGACAGACAGTTTTCAAGTGATTGCTAGTGATGGATTCAATTGTCTTGTTTCAAACTTAATTGGTTGAAATTTACTACTCCTAAAAATGTCCAGAACGTGAGTCTTGTGGGGATTTGAATGTGTATTTCAACTTCCTCATTCTCTGCCTTTTATATCCATTATCTTCGACGGTTTCATCTCCATCAATAGTTATCTAACTTGTAACTCACAGACAATTATCCTTCTTTCAAACAAGGTTGTGTCTGGCCATCTCTCGTCTTTTCTCAGATTCTGCCACGGGATCTATTCTTTAATGTTCCCCAATTTGTCAGGTATTGGTGTATCGAACATTCTTATAATTTTACATTTTACATCCAAATAATGTGCCCCTCATTTATCTGGGTTTAGTCATAACCACTGTTCTCTTCAGATCACCTATTTGAAATACTTCTGAATGGCAAAATCATACAGTAACAACTCAGGCAATCAAATGGTCTGCAACTGTTTAACCCCTGAACACCTATTTAAGGGTTCCAAACCTTGCACTATTCATTCAGGTATTTTGTCCACACCCGTCTTAAATTTACCCTAAATAATTTCTCCTCCCTTTTTTTTTCAAATCGTTGATCCTTCACAATGGAATCCAAATGCAAGGCAGACCAACCCTTACCTATTGATCCACCTCTAAGTACGTCTCTTATTCTTCACTTCTCTGCTAGCCTTAGATATCTCATCTAAGAATTAGTTGATAACAAAATCTAATTCCTTCTAAGGATTCTAGATCAAGCCTCGCACTGGGTCCTACCTTCAAATTGGGTATTTTTCACACATTGTTCGAATGTTATCCCATTGCACAAAGAGAAATCTTAACGCTTCACCGTCCCCATCTTTAGTGGAAGTTTTGGTGTCAAGGAATCACTCCTCTAAAGACCTAGGTTGATCCAGACCAACAATGATCTGATTGGGTAGAATGTATGAAGTTGTATTTTTCTGAATAATGGAAGGAGAAAAAGATTCATGAATTAATTAAGCTCTGAGCAAGTCCATTGTAAATGAACCGTTGACTCATAGGCGCAGCCAGTTATTTTTGGTCAAAATCGTGCAATGACATGATCCTTTATCTTAGTATGATGTCCCCATCAATTGTTGACGTGTTGCACATTACTGGACTCCCATCAACTGGAATTAAAGTAACTACAAACCTGAAGCCCGATTGCATTTTGATAGACATCCCAACAAATTTCCACTATTCTGACCACATCACCTTGTTTTACAAACTAGACTTTGGTCCTTCTTCTTAGAAAGAGCACATAGCCTTTCTCCTTCGCTGTCTCTGTCTCTTTGTTCTTTGCGTGCCCATTCTTAAAGTCACCACCGAGTATTACAACATTGTCATTATGTTGGCAGACCAGAAGGTATTAGCCTTAGCCCCCTTTGTTTTGGGAGCTCTTTACAAAGGCCTCTTTAGTATGGCCGAAAAGGGAATTTCGGTTGTTTCAAGCATGGCTATATGCTTATTTCCCTGAAATATAGTCCATTAAGTACCTCCCTTTGCCAAAATTTCGTCCATCAACTAGGCTCACTACTTCCTTATGTCAGTGTCTCCATCTCTTCACAATGATTTCAACTTCTATTTCAAAGCCTTTCATGATCTAAAATTCAACATATATCACCCTCTCTTTTTACCATTTTCTGAGTGCCTCTACTCTTCATTTCATCTGAGGGTATTCTTTGATGGCTTCATCAATCCCACTGATGAGCAAGTCAACCACCTTCACATCTTCTGGGGCAGTGTGCTTCTTCCTCACTACCTCCACGTTGGTGGTGCAATCTATGACTCTAAATACTCTTGATGCAGCTCTATGAACTACTCCCCTAGTCAAATAGCCAGACAATTTGGATTTACCCAGAGCATTCATTTACCTTTCATGCTTCCCCTTGTCGATGAGCATGTGAACCGAAGGGTCGGGCTTAAAGATCCTTACCAATTCCATCTCATCTCTCCAGCCTATAACAAGGCTTTGAAAAACTTTTGCTCTAAACATCTTTGTGGGGAACCATCTTTCTCTTCTTTGTTCATAAACTGGTGGCAGGATGCCTCAACCTTGATTTTTAATGATCACTCAGATGTTTATATATCCAGGCCATGCTTTGTCAATAGAAAACCTAATGACCTGTCCTTTCTACCATCAGACTTACAACATTTCTTTCTCTTACTGCTGAAGGCCATCTCGTGATGGATCCTTTTGTTGACCCTGTTTCTGGGGATGATTTGTCTTGAAGAAAGAAATCCAAACAAGATGAGACTGAAGAACAAGGTGTCTCCTCCTCCACGCAAGCCATACAAAAAGCAGGTGGAACAGAAGCAAATGAGGCTGACTCAACCTCTTCCCTAGTCCACTGAAGACTACTACCAATGAATGCCAGCCTCTACTGTACCTTCTCCCGAAATAGAGATCTCGTTAATTTCTTCCTAGATTAGCATGGAACCTAGGGAGGACTCTTAGCCAACAAATGACTTCAAGACATTCTTGTTGTTTGCTTCCCTGTAACTTTCTTATTTTTTCTTATGTAATGGCCAAACTTGATACGGCCCCCTTTACTTGTAAGTAACTTCTTAGGAATGCAAACTTTATTTTTCCTCAGTATCTATTTTTTGAATTTCATCGTTGTTTTTCTTTACATATGCGTATTCTAGAATCGCCACAGCTATGCCTAGTGGCCCTTTTCACAAACTTTACCTCAACCCATATTGTTGGACTCCCACATGGTTGTATAATATTTCTTTAAATGCGTCTCATTGATGGGTTTACTATGCCATTCTCTCACGAGAGACTACAAGGGGTAGACTCCACCTTGCAATACTTTACCCACTTTAAAAGGTCCCTCCCAAGTAGGATACCACTTGCCATATTCTTTATCTTTACTTCCCAAGGATAAGATAGCTTTCCAAACTGAATCCCCTTCAAAGAAGCTTTGGACTTGACTTTCTTATTGTAAATCCTTTCTATTTTCATCTTCTAAACTTGGATATGATCTAATGCCTCCAATCGACTTTCCTCCAAATCTTCCAAACCAATGAACAATGCTTGAGTGTAAGCATCTGTTGACATATCTTGGTGCTCTGCCACCCTATTTGACCTTATATTTATTTCCATAAGTGTAACAACATTATGCCTATACGCCAACTCAAATGGTGTTGAGCCGATTTCTCTTAGAAGTTCTATATGCCCATAAGAATTTTGGCAACAACTCGTTCCATTGCATTGGGATGTCTTCTATACTCTTTTCCAAAATTAACTTCAATGTCTTATTAGTTTATTCTACTTGCCCATTAACTTGGGCATAATAAGGTGATGAGTTTAGCATCTGAATTTCATGCTTAGATACAAACTCGATTACTTCTGTCCTTGTGAACATAGAGCCTTAATCAACAATAATTGTCTAGGGAAAACCAAATCTACAGATAATGTGCTCTTTAATGAAGCCAATCACCTTTTGCTGATCTACAACCATCATAGGCCCTACTTTTGCTCATTTATGAAATAATCAGTAGCCATAAAGAAATAGGAATGCTGCTTGGATGAGGAAGGATAGATATGGCCAATCAAGTCCATTGCCCAAGCCCTAAATGGTTATGGTTTCACAATTGAATGCAGCTCAACAGTAAGGACCCTTTGGATTGGTACATCCTCCTAGCAAGCTTAAAATCCCTTCGCATTTGTGATTTAATCTTTTATTATAGTTGGCCAATACTATCCATATCTATGAACCAATCATCTCATCTTTTCACCTGACTGGTGAGATCCACAAATGCCCTCATGGACTTCTGCCATAACCTTCATGACATTTAGCTTGCTGATACATAGCAACATCAAACCTTCTAAAGTTCTTCCAAACAACTATTCTTCCAAGAGGACATAGTTTAATGCTTGATTTCTAACAAGCCTCTAGGTTTTTTGAGATGGATCGTATAGATATTTAATGTTGGGGAATCTCCAATTTGACTCCTCTATCTCAATGGCCAAAACACTTATTGGCCATGCCACCACCATTAGCAAATGCATTTTTTGCATCTTAATTAGTCTTTCATCCATTCCTTCTGAAATCCTAAGTCCAAAGGCATCTTTGGCCATTTCATTGGCTTTCCCATTATGGAGCCTCATAACTTCAAATTGAACATTCTCGAAACCTTGAATGAGAGCTTATGCCATGGTGATGTATTTTTCAAGTCTAGGGTGGTTGTATTTGTTCCAACCCTACATCTGTCGAACCACTAACTATGAGTCACCAGTTACTAAAAGATTTTTAATTCCCAAGTCTAAGGCTATTTCTAGGCTTATGACTAAAGCCTCATACGCAGCCTGATTGTTTGATAAGACTAGAGTCTCATCTAATTGGTAAGTAAACTGAAACATACTTTCTTCTAGTGATACCAGAACAACTTCATCTCCTACTCCTTCATAATTCTTGGAACCATCGAACATTAGCTTCCAAGGTATTGTTTCTATGTAACCTACTTCAAATGTATCTTTTTCAATAAAGGTACTTGGATGGTCTATTAAAAAATCAGCCAAAGCTTGGCTTTTAACTGCCCTTTGTGGCACATATTGAATCAATATTCTGTCAAGGCAAGAATTCATTTTCACAACCTCCCTCTTAGCAAGTGTCGTGTGAGCATATATTTGACTACATCAGTTTGAGCAATAACGCACACACTAAATGAGAGTAAGTAATGCCTCAGTTTTATTTCTAAAAAAAAAAAGGTCAAACAAAGCTTTTCTATAAAAGAGTAGTTACATTCTACGTTATTTAATTTTTTATTTAAATAATAAATTGCTTGTTTATGGCCTTGATTATTATCATGTGCCAATATATTGCTAATGGACCTCTCCCTTGCAGAAATATACAACTTTAATGGCTTGCCTACTTTTGGTGGTATCAACACTAGAGGCTTTATCAGATATTCTTTGATTTTCTTAAAAGCCTTCTAGTGCACTTCTTACCATCTGAAATTAGCCTCTAATTTAAGTTTTAGTAAAGGTGAAAAAGTCATTGTTTTCCTTGCAAGGTTGAGACAAACCTCCTTATGAAGTTTACTTGGCCTAGCAACCTCTGTAATTCCTTCTTGTTGACTGGTGCATGGGCTTCCAAAATGGTCCTGGCTTTGCTTTTGTCCACTTTGATCCCCCTCTAATGGAGTAGAAAACCTAAGAAATTTCCAGCAGAAACACCAAATACGCATTTCAAATGATTCATTTTCGACTTATGCATTCTCATCCTCTGAAATGTCTTTCTTAAGCTCTCTCAATGAAACTCTTGGTCATCCGAATTAATGACCACATCATTGATGTAAATTTCCATCGATTTTCTAGTCATATCATGGAAAATCAAATTCATTGTTCTTTGGTAGGTGGCCCCTGCATTTTTAAGGCCAGAGGCATCACCAACCATTCATATGTCCCCAACGCACCTAAGCATCTGAAAGCAATTTTATGAATATCTTATTCTGCTATGAATATTTGATTATAACCAACATGTCAATCCATAAAGGTCAAAAAAACATGTTTGACTGCAGAATCAATCAAGACATCTGTCATAGGCATTGGATATTAATCCTTTGAGGTTGTAGTGTCTTAAAATCTATATAGACCCTAATTTGTCCAGTTTTCTTTATCTCAGAAACAATGTTATAGAGCCATTCGACGTATCTGGCAATTCTTATGAATCCTGCTCTCAACAGCCTTTCAATCTCCTGTTTCACTAATAACATAACCTCAATGGTCATTCTCTTGGGTGGTTGCTTGTGAGGAAAAACACCTTGCTTTATTGGTAGTTTATGTTCCACCAATGACTAGTCCAAGCCATGTATCTCCAAGAGCTGCATTAATGTAGATAGGAATTTTATTAGCCTCATCCCCTAGATTTACTTCCTCTAGTGGATCATGAACATCTACTCTTACATCATCCAAATTAGCAGGTGTAGAATGGAGAACCTCCACTTCTATCTCCTAGACCTGGTCTGAGTCACCTTCTAGCATGCACTCAGCCCAATCGATTGAGGCATCCCTTGATGCTTTCGCTCTTTCTTCCAAGGTGTATGTGAATAACCTGGTTAATGTGGCTTTACTGGTAGCCATCTTTCCACTCTAGAGCCTCTTGTAAGCTCTATCCATCGACATATTTCACTTTTTCTATCTCAAGCCTTGGTTGTAGGAAATCAGGTTTGGCCATGTCATGGTAGATCCGACGCAAGCACTCTTCAAAATCCTTATCAAATGGGTCTGCACGACTACTTTACCTAACTGAGATCAGATCCTTGTGATAGAAGTGGACTTCCACATTGTGGCAATCTTGCGTAAAATGGGTTAGCATCTGCGCAATGCACTTACATCCCCTTTCTACCCTCGTCATCATTCTCTGACAGGAAGATTAGAGCTTGATGCAAGGATGATGGAACACATCCATTTGTATGTATCAAATCTCTTCCAAGAAGAGCTTTGAAGTTAGATGAGGTATCTACCACAAAAAAGTTTTTTGTGGCGTTCATGTTATTTACTTGAATCTGCACATGCAAAATCCCCTTTATAGAGGACGACCCTCCTGTAAAGTTACTGGTTATGATGTCATTGTACAAAAAGTCCCTTTTCCTTTTATTTTGGACTTTAGCATCCTTGAAGGTAAAATATTAACCACTATCCCATTGTCAACTAGAATTTTATTGACTAGTTGACCATAGACATGGGCTTGTATGTACACCTTAGATGCTTGGATAACTTCTTTTTGGGAGGGTGCAATACCACTCTATTTGCCCGCAGTCTCCTTGCTCTATGCTTATAGACCTTCCATTAAGTCTAAATTGCTTCATAGTTTCTACAAACACTACTACTGACTCAGTGTTGTCTTCCACATCTCCTACCAATTGACTTGGTTGTCCTGGCTTAGCCTTGAATGCTTCAAGTAGAGTCAATATCATATCGCATGCTGCATCATCCCTAAACAAGGATTATATATCATCAAAGACCATTAACTCCTTATCTGAAAGCATGCCCTTATCTTCTTTCATCTTCTCTTTCCCTTTTGCTGATGAATTGGCTAACACCCTCTCTGTGTCTCCCTCAGACAGATCTAGTATCTGCTTAAACTCCACAATCTTCTAATCTATGAGATCTTACTTAATTTAGAGTTCTTTGATCTCCTTTTGTTGCTCTCTTGTTCCAGGTGGAGTTTCTCTTTCCCATTGATGGACTTGGCCCTAAATAGGCCTCAAGGGGAGTTGGATTTTGCTTTCTCATTCAAGTGAAAAATCTCCTTTGTTCCCTTCTCTTCTAAGTTTTGTTGAGTGGTTGGTACCATGCCTCATATGGGAACTTTGGGTGTTGAACATGGTGCCATTTTTATCATGGACCTCAAAAATATTCACTGTTCTAGATCCGACTTTTGTGATGATTTCAAATCTTCATTTCCTCTTCTAGGTATGTTGCTCCTGGCACTCCTGCCTTTTGATTTTTTATCAAATAGTTTCTTTGGCCTTCGATGGTCCAACAGAGTGGTTCATTCATTGTATTTTTTCCCTCCTGACTTGGCCTTGATAATTAGTGCCTCTTGTATTCTTCTTAGTGCCAGGAAAATAATAGGGACTATGTTGGTATCTTTCTTTTACCTAAAAGATGTCTGGGTCTGTACCATCAAATATCTTTTCATAGCCATTGTAAATCTGCACATCTTCTTCACCTCTAATGCTGAACCGAAGTCCCTTGTCAGTGAATTCCATTACCACATCATCAAGTGGAATTGGATCTGGTTTGGCTATTTTTTTAGCACATTTGAAGCACATAACTAGTGGCTTCTCCTCTTTAGGACCAAGCCTATTGTGAATTGACATTCTCATCTTGGGGAGAGTCCTTTTTGTGCCAACTAACGAACTAGAAGCCTTCTTGTCTCCTTGTATATTAGAAGAAACCATATTAACATTTACTTCTTCAGGAAAAGGATTTTTATCTACTCCCATGGTTTCTTCTTCCTTTGTGGCATACTTAACCATTCTTTTTTGGATTAACTCTTGTACATGATTCCTAAATATGATGCAATTTTTAGTAGAATGTCTAAATAAATTATATCATTTGTAGTCATATTTCCCTTTCCTGTCCTTTTCTGGTGGGATACTATGTCCCTGAGACAAGGTTATGAACTTTTGATTGATCATCTCATTAAAAAGAGCATCAGTCATTAACAAGTCAAATGAATACTGCCTAGAGATTGGAGGTGCATCCTTTTTGAAAGGATGACTAGATGGCATATTGACAAGGTTTTCAATCTTTTTTAGGGTGTCACATATGATTGGTGTCTTCCTTATGATTTGTGTCACATCTATCTCAACCTCGCCATCGAAGTCTTGAAAGTTAGTCTCTAATGAATTGTTCTTTCTTTATTGCTCTTCTCTGAGCAACATTTTATATCTACTAGCCCTAGCCGAGAGTTCAAAAAGATCTCGAAACTCTATTCCTTCTAATTTCTTTCTTAATTTGAAGTTTAAACCATTCTGGGCCAATTTTACCAATTCCACTTCAGACAAGTAAAAATGGCATTTGTTTCTAGCCTTCTTGAATCTATCAATATACTATTTTGCAAACTCTTTCAATATGTTTCTTAATCTTGGCAAATCTATCATTGACACTTCTAGTTCATTTGTAAAGAACTAAGCATAGAATTACTCTTCCATTTCTGGCCATGTTTGGATTGAATTAGCAACAAATTTATAAACCAATCAAAGGTTGTTCTGGTCAGTGACTGTGGGAATAAATTCATTTTTAAATTCCTATTGTTCCCAACTCCCCACATTAGAAAGTGAACTTCCCTATATGTTCTATTGTGAACTGATTCTCTTTGCCAGAAAAGAGATGGAACTTTAGAATCTTATATCCCCTTGGAAATTCCTCATAATCAATCCATAGTGCATAAGGTTTTCTAACCATAGGCCTCTCTATTTTTCTAAGGCTAGGACCATAAAGGTCTTGAATCATTTTCACTAGTTGGTTTCTATTGAAAGTCATATTCTGATGGCCTTCAATATGCTCAACTTGATCGAAGATTCATCTCCTGCTCTTAGATTAAGTTCATCTATGGGTTCCATTGGAGACATGTCATGCCTCTCACGACCTCTTCTAGGAAACTCAGGAAGCATCCTTGGCCCATTCCTTCCCTTAGGATTTCTCTCTGGGAAGAAATTTTGGAATACTTCATTAAAGTGGTTTTGTTGTGACAAGCCTGGTCTTTTATTAATGACTGTTGGTGGTGGTCTTTGGTTTTCTATAGGGAACATCATAGGATCAGTGTTTTCTTCCTCCACCACTTAGTTCCTAATTGCAGTATTTGATTTCTGATTAATTGGTCCTAATATTGGCATCTAGATATTCATCAACTCATGCATGGTATTAACTAACTATTGCCTAATGCTAGAATTGGGATTGTGTAGTACTTGTTTTAAATTATGCACAATCTCTTGCATCTACAAACTAT
Organism: Ilex asprella; assembly: GCA_023539305.1. NCBI lineage: Eukaryota > Viridiplantae > Streptophyta > Magnoliopsida > Aquifoliales > Aquifoliaceae > Ilex > Ilex asprella. Next base: position 17,267,833 of record CM042200.1, on the reverse strand, counting down.
ATTGGCCATCAGATTGGTCATTCCCAAGATTTGATGACTCCACTAGATTGGTACTCGAACTTGCATCATGATTGTCACTTGTTGGCATCATTCCCACGATTTCGTTAGTCCCAAACATGATTTCATCTTGTTTCCTTGTTCTCTCCATTTTCCTTAATCCATGTTAAGAATGTTGTCCCACCGGGTGTGCCAAAAGATTGTTGGTCCAAAAGTCTATTGTTATCGACAGAGGGAACTCAATCGACAAACAATTTTTAGGCGATTACTAGTGATGGGTTCAATTTCCTTGTTTCAGGACTTCCTTAGATGAAATTTAAAACAGTAAACACACGGAATTGTGAACTAATAAAAGAAAATACCTTTATTAATTCAATTGAAGGGTTTCAGTTACAGAAAGACTGAATTAACAATCTTGATTACAGTAGTAGCTACTTCCTAAAACTAACTTAACACTACTCCTAAAAATGCCCAGATCGTAGGTCTTTGTGGGGGTTTGAATGTGTATTTCAACTTCCTCCTATGCCTTTTGTAGACTCTATCTTCGACAGTTTCATCTACATCGTCAGTATTTTGACTTGTAACTCACAGACAATTATTTTTCTTTCAAATAAGGATCTGTCTAAACATTTCTCGCATTTTCTCAGATTCTACCACGTGACCTATTTTTAATATGCCCCAATTTTCCAGGTGTTGGTGCTTCAAATTTTAGGTCCAAACAACATGTGAAATTGATTACTTTGAGACTGATTGATCGCCTATGAATACTAGAATGTTGATTGAGACTATACGTTTATCTGTGGCAAATCTATTATACTTTATCGATAATGAACCTAATCCCTTCTCCTGATGTATTTGCCTATTTCTAGAGGCATGGATAGAACCACTACATGACCAAAAGGGGACATAGCCTCACCTCAAATTTTTCCAAAAAACACTTATATATTGAGAATTTTAAGAAACTAGATCATGCACACGTGTTTTGCACGTGAATCATTTTAAATTATAGTTTTTCTTTCAATTTTATTTTTGTGATTGTTTGAAATAATGATGTAAATACAACAACCTATAAATACTTATGAATTGAACAATGTAGTAAACTTGATACAATTCGTATGATTTATATTGTAATGTTTTCAGAAAGAATATTAGTTTTTATTTATTTTTCTATTAACTACTACAGTTTTTAGTAATTATTTTCTTATAAAACTATATCCTAAGATTTAGAAATTTTGACATGAAACTAATAATTTAGATGAATTATATTTGCAATATCATTGTAATGACACAATTACATAATAAGATATGTGGTTATATATATAACAACTAAACAAAAACACAAACACTTATTGAATTGTAAAAAAACACGTAAAGAAAAAGGCTTTAAGTTCTGATGCCCATACAATCATACACAATTGAAAGAAAGTTAGGTTGTAGAAATGAAATAAGTAATTAAGTTAGTTGCGATAAACATATCAATTTAATCATGAACATATCAATTAAACTTTCTAAGTATCTTATCTACATAGTGTTCTTGAGACAATATCAAACTATTTGGAGTTCTCAAAATTTTAATTCCTAAAATTACATCTGTCTCCCCTATATCTTTCATGTCAAACTTAGACATTAAGAACTTTTTAGTATTGGTA
>CM042200.1:17234039-17256187 GCA_023539305.1 Ilex asprella | reverse complement strand
TGGTGGGGGTGGGCGTGGGGGAATATGACAACCAACATTGGAATGGAGTGGCTTTTCAGACTCATATGAGTGACACAAAAGCACCCTTCACCAGAGAAGACAATGTGGGGGATAATGTTTCTTCAAACCTCATTGAAATGTGGTCCTCTGCTGCTGTTCTTTGTTAGATTAGATGACTATAATTGGGTTGGTGGGTCCTTTTCTTTGACCAACGATATGCTTTAGATTCTCCATCAATGCTGCTAATCTGCTTATTTACTGGGGTGGGTGGGGAGGTGTTTTCCTTTGTTTTTTTTGGGGAGGGGTGATTAGATTTTAACCCAAATCCGAAACCCATTATTTTATATTTCATGGATTTAAATTTATAATTATCAATATGAATATGTTATGTAATTTTTATGATTTTTTGGGAATAATTTTTAATGATTATTTGATAAAATTGAATTGAATATTCTAAAATCAACTTTAATTTAGTTATTAGGATTGGATACCCAATTTTTACAGGTTTAGATATGAATTGTAAAGACAAAATCGGATTTAAAATTCAGGGAATGTAAATCTAATCAAAGTCCATTCCGTTTGTTGTTTGTAAGAGCAACTCCAAGGGAGGTGGCAAGTGGGGTGGCATACCCCATATGTCAACCCAAATTCAAAATTATTCACTCCAAATGGGGTGGCATATGGGATTAGAAAATAGCATCAAGGGAGTTGGGGTGACATTTATGGCAACTTTGGAGAGAGAAAGTGAGAGGTTGCAAATGAGTTGGTGAATGTAAATCTGTTAAATGACTATAGATCCAACAATTCATATAGATTAATAAATAAAATTATGAAAATGCCACCCCCATATGACACTTGTCATTAAAATAAATTTATAATTCAAGGTTAAAACACTGTTAAAGATTATAAAATAATATTTAGTACTCCAAAAATGATAACTCTCCTAGAAGATGCTCTAAAGCTTTTGAACACCTGTATGTATTAGTATGCACTATGCAGCATACCTATTGACTGCTTAAAAACAATGAGCTGTCAGATAAGACTGCCTCCAAGCCACATCGGAAGTCTTTAGGCAAAAATGATCTATGTGATGCCACTTGACAAATCAGTTGAACTAACGACCATTTGACAAGTCAGTTAACATTACTAATATAATTACCTTCACACAAAAAAAAAACACTACTAATTTAAGACTCGGAAAAATTATGCAGAACAAAGATTATTTGCATGCCCACATTAATTCGGAATTGCAAGTTCACCTAGCAACTTCAATGTCTCTATCAAGATTTTTACTAATCCTACCATGACTTCAGACTTCACCCATTGATCCTCCAGCACCGCATATTCTCACTTGCCTTTTAAGAACCATTGGACTTTGGTAATGAAGCTTCTCCAAGCACACTCATGGCGGACTTGTCTATTGAAGCTTCTCCAAGCACATCCATGGTGGACTTCGTTAATGAAGCTTCTCCTAGCACATCCATGGTCTTTTCCCTACATCCCATATGTTTGGCTCGGATACTTCTCGATCCAGCCACATTTTTTCCCCATTTTTGCACGAATTTCTGCCTCTTTTTGATGATCTTCAATGCTAATGTTTTCAAAGGAACTGTAATATCCAGAGGCAGAAGCACTTCTTCCAACTCATGCCACTTGTTGAGGCAAAAAATAATATCTCCAACACTCGATTGATGATCTTCTGAAAAGATAGTATATTGTGCCTAATCTCCCAATCTCCTTCCTGCAAAACGAACAAACTGCTCAAGACCGACGTGCTTCGATCGAAGGCACTCCGACGCTTAAGTCAGTAAACGAATTATCTGAAATGCTAGAAGACCAGAAGGATATTGCGTACCTTTTCCCTTGGCTTCCTCTTCTCTTTATAGGTCATTAACCCTTTAGGGTTTCCACCAATTTAGATGCAAGGTGGCACGCCTTTGGGAAGTTGTTGATACTTCGCCTATAATCATTATCAAGATATTTGATTTCGTCGATCTCATTTAACTGATTGCCTAGATCTTAGGCGATAATTTATATCTGTGTATCGTTTGAATCAGCTCGGACAATAAAGGCCGAACACGTCTAATACTAGCCGAGCATATCGAGCTCTCTGGTTTGGTACAAACCGAGCCCTTCTGATAATGCTCAACCACCTCGGTTTGGTACAGACCGAGCTCTTGCCTTGTACTGCTTTATCGATTTGAGCTTGATGACAAGGAGAACCGAACTGGTCCTATGTTTCATGGATCTCTAGTGAGATCGGGTCGGATGAAAGACTTCAAATGGCTCTTCAGAGTGTACGTCACGTGCTTAGTCTTGTCACCACCACGTGAGCACATTAAATGCTGCAACACGTGTAACAACGGGGTTTAACCCCTTCACCACTCAAGAACTTCAAAGTCACCATTTTCATGTAACACCCTGTACCAACCTGATTTCTTATCGAACTCGAACACTTTTCTATTGTAGTACTGCCCTCCGAACAATTTCCGAATATCTCTTCCTTCCAACCATCGGTCAAAACTTTTGTACTTGTGTGATTTTGTACCATTTGCTGTTGGAAAAACATGATTTTAAACAAGTTTATTTAAGCAGTTTAAGACTTAAATAAAAGTGGAACTCACGTCTCGAAATTAGTAGAACTAAGGTTAAACGCGTTCTTCTTCATGAGAAAATTAACATGGTATATTTATTTTTCCAAAATCATTAAGATTTGAATAAGAAATTATGTTTTAAAGTGACATATTTGAAGTGATAAAATAAATTAAAATTGATGAAGTAAAATAAGACTTGTCCTACATTTGAAGAAGACCAACATTTTGGTGAGTTAATATACTCATAGTCGATTTCATGGGTAAGCGGTACCACACTTTTGTGAGCAGAACGAGCTCCTACACTACCTTAGTTATCACACATGCGCATCATCCGTCTCACCACGACCCAGCCGACCTTGAGCTTGGGTAAAAAAAATATAATTTATTTGGAGTGGTGCAAGTCATGGGTCAAATCAATCGGATCCAAACATGGATTGGAATTAAAGAATGTGTCTCTTAAATTTGAATAGTGACAACTCATGCCTTTTCAGGAAATTTAAACAACCACTAAGGATCTATAAATAAACTTCTTATATCTCTCTCTAGATATTGTTGCATTATTCTTTTTGTTCGGTTCAAGTATAAACACAAGTTGTGTTCGCTAGAATTTTGACCATTGAAGTGATGCTTTTTCTAAGAAGGTAAAATTCGTTCTATCTTGGAAGACAGTTGCTTACCAACATTGAGCATCAAGAAGGAGCAAATATGTCTTAAGAAGATTGTGTTTACAAGGCTCGGATTGAAGTTTTGGTTTTTCTTATTTATTGTTCATGTTGATCTGTGTCCTTGTGAGTGCACTGATTTTGGTTTCTACACATTCTGTTTAGATTACTGCATAAGTTAGGCTTTATACAGTTTAATATAATCTAATTATATACATATAATTTTCGTAACAATCTTAAGACTGATTTGTGTTTTATAATTAGATCAAGTACAGTTATAAGTCTAAAACAAAATTTTTTATTCTGTTACTGCTTTACTTTCATCAGTTACTATACTTATCACATATCAGAATTGTGTATTTTGTTAGACTGTTGATTTTAGTATTAAATTATATCTTCTGTTTGTGTAACGAAAATGACAACTTCAAATGATTTTGTTCCTCCTACTGTTGTTCGTACAAAAGTTATTCCTACAACCCGTGAGTGTGTCTCATGGGGAGAAGCTCGAGAAGTTCAATTACTCAGAATTCAAACGTTGACAATCTAAGATGTTTTTCTATTTCACAACCCTTAATCTTGTAAAATTTCTTAAGGAAGATATTCCTTCACTTGATGAGAATGAAACAAATGTGGAAAAGATGGCTACTATGGATGCTTGTTATTTTGTGGTTTGTTTCATAGATATGCACTATTAATTTGTGGTTTGATTCATTGATATGCTGGTGTTTGTGGTGTGATTCATTGATATGCACTAGTGTTTGTGGGTTTATTCATTAATTTAGGGTTTGATTAATCAATATGTTAATTTGCACTGTTAACAGTGGTAAGTTGCAATGTTAATTTGTGGCTTGACAAAGTAGGACCTTAGCATGTTCATCGATATGCTAATTGATTCATATTATTCCTTCTACTTAACATGTTAATATGCTAATTGATTAACACTAATAGACCTTTGGTCCAATTGTACTGCTTACCTTGTGAAGTCTTTGTCTTCAGAGGTCAAGGATTCAAACCCCCTTTCCCCTTCCCTCAAAAAAAAATATGCTAATTGAATAATCGATATTATTCTTGTTCACCATAAAATGTAATTTGCACTGTTAATTTGTTCATCATAGTATGTAATTTGTATTGTTTTGTGTTAATTTAATTATATACTTATGTAGTTTGTCTTGTTGATGATATTTACTTGAGAAAACATCTTTGTCAATCCTGTATTGTTTCTATCTTCCTCCTTGTGAATGTAATTTAAATTAATACGAAACCTTTGGTGTGTTTTTCAACTTCTGTTCATTCCATATTCATTCCTTTCTAATTCAACTTTCGTACGAAGTTGAATTTTTAATTTAAAAGAATATAGTAATAATTAAGATTAAATTTAAATTTAAATTGCGTAACTTAAAATTTCCATAAATTGTTTGAGATTTGGTATAAGTTTAAAGTTCCATAAAATTCCAAGCAACACCATTTTGCAACACCATCTCTCTCTCACTCTTAGTATAAGCATTGTAATAATGTCTCTCAGTCATCAAGCATCACCATTTTCCTCAAAATAAACATCTTCATTAATGTGATAGAGTTAGAAAGTATTGCTATCCTTGAGTTGGAAAGTCTTGATAATTGCGATAGAGTTATAAATGTAAATCAATTACTCCCTTGTTAGCAAAAAGATGGGCTACATTGTTTGCCTTCCTAATAACATGTTTGAGTTCAAATTGAATTCCTGATAGCATGTTAAAATCTACCATCTTTTGGAAATTATTTTATCAAACTTCCTATTATTGGTTTGATCTCCATGTTTCTTAGTTTGCTAGTTGTACACTTCCAGCTCTAAGGTTTCTTATGTTATCAATTCTTGTATGTTGCATGCATTAAATTTCATAGGACTTTGTTTAACTATGGATCTATTTTTCCTCAGTATGAACCTTTTCTATCTATCCCTAAATTCTTGTCAATTCAGTACTTATTCCACAATGGAACATATTTGAAATGACGAAAAAACAAGTTAAAATTTGTTTTATTGGGGTGAACGAATGAAATATGTATCGGAGGATTTATTCTACGATTCTCCTCCCAAAGGTGGAATTGATATAAATAGTGGCACAAAACTATCGGAGTTGTTAAGTAAAATTTACACTGCAATGGGGTTGGACAGGTCACATAACAAGTTGAGGTTGACATGTAGATATCCATTTACAGTAGGAGCGGTACAAAATATGAATACATATGTCGGATTGAAAATTGTGAACGATGAACTTGTTACTTCTTTGGTTAATGTGGTAGTCGACAACCCTAGCATGGCTAGTGTTGCTTTGTACGTAAAGACGGAGGACATCAATGCTTTCATAGGCAGTAGTTAGACTGGGGGGTGCCTAACCACCACTACCATGTCTTACATTGAGTTGCTCAAGTGAGAGATAGGTAACTCGACATTTCCAACTTCCGGGTAGACGGGTGAATGTTCCACTCCCATGGGGATGTAGTTAATGGATGAGTCTGGGAAGTACCCCTACACCCACTAACATTCTAGGTCTGCTACATATGATGGGTAATTAAACCCAATGAGTCAGAATTTTCAAATAGGTGAGTAGGGGATTAAATTGGGTGAATAAGATGGTGTTCATCAACTAGTAATGCAACAAAGCCCAATCCGAAAATATGAAGAAATGTCTGTAAATAATCATACAAATATCCCTGATGAAGAAGAAGAGTATGAGGAATTAATGATTGATGAGCCAAATGACGATGATGAGAATGGTGAACAAATTGAAGCTGAGGGGGAGGTTCGGATGCTTAAGTCGTACTCCCCTTTCACAAACATTGCACTTGGTGAGTATTTTGATGCAGATAGCTTAGTACCATCTGCTGAATTGAATTTGTATAATCCGATAAAGATAGAGTTGGTGAAGGATATGGTTTTTAAGGATAAAGTTGCATTGATTAGGGTAGTTAAATGGTATTCCATCACATTAAATCAGGATTATGTCGTAGTGGAGACGAACACAATAGTGTGGGTTGTACAATGCAACATGTACTTCTAGCCTAACTACAACTGGAGACTACGTGCTTATTTTAGGAAAAAGTTTAAAAATTTTCAAATTACGAAATATGATAGAACTCATAGTTGTTTCTACCCTTAAATGAATCGTGACCACAGATAGTTAGATTCTAATTTCATATGTCATAGTATATTGGGACTTGGTGGTGATACTCCGCAAACGAAAATTTCAACAATTCATAAAAAATATAAAGGAAAAGTTTAAATATGATTTTCCTAAAAGAAAGCTTGGATTGCGAGGAACAAGACTATTGCTATGACTTTTTGTGATTGAGACTCATCGTATGACAAGTTGCCTAAATTTTTGGGTGTCGTCAAGAAATATAATCCTTGCTCAATTGTGAAGTGGCAATATAACTATGAATCTGATGAATATAGTGTTTTTTGTCGAGTATTCTGAGCATTCAAAGCCAGTATTAAATGGTTTAAAATTTGTCAACTTGTTGTTAGTATTAATGGAGCAATTATGTGTGGTATGTATAAGGAAAAACTGTTAGTAGCAACGAATTTTAATTTTAATAAATAATTGTTTCTCATTGCATTTGATATCATGAAAGAGGAGAATCAATCAAGTTTGTGTTTTTTCTATATTACATTCGGCAGATAATTCTTAAACATTGACAAGGAATATTTTTAATTTCTAATAGGCACACAAGAATCATTTTGGCTGTGAACATAAAATATTCTGGATAATATCCACCACATGCTTATCATCGCTTTTGTTTTAGGGAGATGTGTAGTAATTTTAATAAACCGTTCAAGTATACCCATTTATATGATCTTATGTGGAGAGCTGACAAAACACGATAGATTCCCAAGTTCGATGAGCTGATGACCCAAATAAGCAATGTCAAAGAAGAAGTGGCTGGGTACTTGACCAGAATACAAGTGGAAAAGTGAACATTAGCCCAACATGGTCAGTGAAGATATAGCATAATAACAAATAACATTTCTAAAGTTTTTAATAATGTTCTCCAAGGTACTAGGTTTTTACTCATAACAACTTGTGTGCAATCAATATTTTATCAAGTCACTAAATATCATTTCGAACATCGAGATAAGGTGACAAAATGGATAAAAAATGGATTGCAATTTGTTTCCTGACAAAGAAACTTGTGCTAAGTTTTTATCCATAATTGCTTGTGTGCAATCGATATTTTATCAAGTCACTAAATATCATTTCGAACATCTAGATAAGATGACAAAATGAATAGAAAATGGATTGCAATCTGTTTCCTGTCAAAGAAACTTGTACTCACTCTTGTCTTCTTGGAAGGTATGGATTAAAGGAATATGTCTGATTGGCACCACGAAAATATTGATCAAATGGATTCATGACCAACATTTGCAATTACTGTGAGTGAGAAGAGAGACAGAGCAAAGTAACTAAATTGCACATTACACAATTTCTTGTGTTGTAGATAGCCTCTAGGCTTAGTGACTCTGTTATGTGATTCAGAACTAGATTTGGTCCAAAGCAAAATCCAACTACTAAGCTCTTGATGCCTGTATTTCTTCTCCTATTCATGAATTGGTCGATAGAGTTAAGGGCGATGATCATAGTGAACAAAGATCAAGAAATTCTCAATCTGACATAAACACCTTTGTTTCTAGCTGGTAGGCTTTGGTAAAGAAGGCAGGCCAACAGAGGTACGTCGACATGATACTGCTAACAGTTGAAGCCCCAAGAAGCATGTTCATTACAACAATCTGCAACCGAATGGCCTCCACTGGAGAAGCTCCTCCCATTATAAGGCCAGTCATTGCACCAGGAAGTGTTATGAGACCAACGGTTTTGGCATTGTCCAAAACAGGGGAGAGTGCAATAACAAGAGACCTTTTCACTTGCTGAAGTGTTGCTTGACGGGGAGTGGCCCCAAGTGCCAATGCTGTCTCCACCTGCAATATGAAATCATGTAAGTTGTGATGCCAAATCTTGAAAGCTATTTTAACCAATGGTGATGACCTGATAATCGGATAATAGAACATTGTTGATTAGTTAATCAGCACATTCAATTTGTATAAAGCAAATGGAAGATGAAATAGCCTTGTGTCATTGACATTCAAACTCAATTTTCCTAATCAATACAGATGATCGGCCCAAAGTTTCATGATAGGAAGTTATCAGATTAGAAACAGCCAGATGGAAGATTCAGGTCAATATGTTAGTCACCAGAGGTAAGCTAAATGAAATCTTGCAAAAATATTCAACAAGGCCAATCTACCAAATAGTATAAAGATCTTCCACAAGTGTTCAGTTGTTAAGACCAACCAGGCTCATTTGTGTCTTGATGTCATCTCGAAGTCTTTTCATTGTAACCCCAGTCACCGTCATTGCATTGCCAACCATCATCCCAGCAACAGGGATGATGTACTGTGGAGTGAAAGGGAAAACATTCAGCAAAACTAACAAGAACATTGTCACTGCTGTTCCGGCCAGAATGGAGGCTCCTGCAACATACTTCCCACGAGGGACATGTTTAGCGCGTTGGCCTGCTGTATAACCAGCAACACAAACCTGCAAGGGCAAGATCATGCAATGCAATTGAAGTGATAAGCCTCCCTGATTCTCATAAGCAATCAATCATCATTCATCACAGGAAAAAATTCATTCTAAATACTAAAAGATAAAAAAGAAAAATAAACCGAAACTAATGCCCCAAATTTATTTAGTAAGGACTGTAGAGAAGGAATTGAGTGCTCAGTAGTTCGCAAGACCACTTTCCGTTGCAGATGCTAATGGGTTATATTAGTGTCCTAGCCATATCTCCCTACAAACTAACTCAGTAAGGGTAACAAATCATACAAAGCCCCCACACAAACAGAGCATCGGCCAATAAAACAGGTTCACGTCCTCAGTTAGCGTTTTTAGACTCTCTTTTCACAAGCAAAAGCCTCAACTAGTCCCCTTCGTTTTTCACAGTGTTGCAAGAAGCACACTGCAGAGAACTCCAAAACAGGACACTGCAGAGAAATCCAAAACGTTTATCTGCTGTTCATTTATATATGGGGCGTGGGCTTCATCTACTTGGACACAACATGGAAATTACAAGTCTTACATCACTAGATATTATGAATTCACTACACTTGCATAGAAGTATGCATGAACTCTTCTCTAAGTCATAAAGTTCATCTGCTTTGTTCCTGTTTTTTTTGTGAAAAGCTCAAGGTTCAATGTCCTCTTTAAGGATTTGTATTTTCTTGACTTGATCAGATATGGTTTTGAATAGGAGCAAGTAATTGCATAAAGTCGTGTGAGTTTAGATTCAGCTAAAATGTGAAAGCTGAAATGAGAATCAATTTGGGCACTATCCAAAGGAAGAAAGACACGTCAAGAACTCAGAAAAAATGGAGAAAAATAGTAAAAAACGTAAAGACTTTTAGTACTAGTTTGTCAGACCAATTCTGCCCAAATATTAGACTTACGATTTTGGTGAAATTTTGGGGGAATTTAGGGGAGGAATTTTATTTTGTCAAGTACTTGTTCTGTACACATCAGGCTCTGGCATTTGTATCTATTGCAATTCCATTACAGTAAAGGACTAAGGAGGATAATCCGTGATATAAGCAGAAAAAAAGAGTCAAGAACAATAATTTTCGGACAGCAAAGGGAAAAAATGGATGGTTGGAATGGTAACATGCAATTGAGCATATGAAATTTAATTTAAATAGAAATAAGTCCCGCTTTTCCTTGTTCTTCACCATAAAAAATTCTCTCAAATTCAAGCCAAAATTCTACACTATAATCCATCATTGACAGTCAATACAATAACCAAACCTCTGGTTTTCAACAAAGAAAAACCACGAGGAATAACCAAGAATATAAAACTCCAGAAAAAGAAAAAAGTCTCATCTGGTTGCTTGTGAAAGTAAGAAAATAAGATAGTATTAGGGAACAATAAATTAAAGTAAACCAAACCAACATCCAACATTAATATTCAAAAGTTCCTTCTATTTCCTCTAACATTTTTTCACCAGTCAAAGAGAGAGAGAGAGAGAGAAGAGAATAGAGAAGCATACCATGAAAAGGTAAGCGAGGACAATCCAGCCAACGTTCTTCTGGGTGAAAATAAACTCAAGAACAAACCCAATAATAGAGAGCTGAAGAAAAGCCCTGAAGATTGAATAAACCATTTCACCCCCCAAACCCAACTTCTGCATGTATGACAATATCACAGCCATGAGCACCACAACAAGAGCCAAAGTTGGCTTCAACATACCCTTCAAGTACTCCAACAGCCATTCCAAATCCATGGCCAAAACCCACTTCACCTCCTACCCCAAAGATGAACAAACTATGAACAGATGCGATTACTGAGTTGCTTGATTATGCAAATAAGCTGTAAGTGAATGTATACAGAAGATCCCATGGTGAATATATATATATATGTATATATAGATAGATACAGATGTGTATAGAAACGACCTTCCCCTGATGGGGTGAAAAATGAAGCATCTTGTGGAGTTTGCACCTGAGAAAAACGAAGTGGGCATATGATTTGGGTCTGAGTAGATTGCAAAGAAAGTGATTTCCCCCAGAAAGTAATGAGACGTACGTACGGCCAAATACGAAAAGGTCCCCCCACACTTTCGAAGTTTTTTGTCTTTGGAAAAATTTCATCCATACCCTTTAGGTTTAAATTCAGTAATATTTCTTCTCGTTTCTAAAACTTCACTACACCCTTTACTATTTTATACTTTCAAATAAAAAATACTTTAACGATAATTTTTAACTCTATCAATACAAAAAATAACAATTTGACTATAAATTTTCTAAAAATATCAAAATTATCGTTCCTTATGTAAATATATTAAAATATCCTCAATTCTTTTCCTACTATATATATATCATACCCTTTGTTGTTGTTAAAGGTCAACAACAATCTGGTGTTGCTACAAGACATAAGAGACTGAAGTCAGTCATTCTTTTTCAACTCGTTCTCTTTAGTGATCGATCACTACCTAAGTTAGTAAAAAAAAAAAAAATCTTGCAAATTTATAATGTTTTTCATGCAGATATTTTTTTTCAAGCATTTTTTTTAATTTTTTTATTCATATTTTTTTTAAAAAAATCATGTAGTTTTTTTTTTATTTTTTCCATGCAGATTTTTTTATTTTTTCATGCAAATTTTTTTATTTTGTTCTTACACATTTTTAAAATTTTTTTCTTCCATTTTATTATGTCAATATGTTGTAATGTATTATTATAATATATTTCAATAAATGTTTCATGCAATTTAATATATTTCATGCAATTTAATACATTTTTAAATATTTCATGCAATTTAAAAATGTTTCATGCAATTTAATATATTTCAATAAAATATAACGTTATTTAAAATCTCTAAAATTTTTTATATTAATTAAATATAAATTAATTAATTACTAAATTTCTATGAATGCACATAATTATAAGTCTTAAATAAAATCATTTTTTTATTTAATTACAAATTTTAGTTGAAATCATTATCGACCTTATAGAAAAATTTCTTATCTGAAATAGCTTGAAATATGTTTACGTTAGAACCTTTTGTCGTTTGTATACCATTATATTTTATTGTGCTATAGACTTTTATTACTAAAAAATAGTAAATAAAAACTAAAAATTATTCTTAAAAAGTAACACAAGAGAAATATTGTCTTTTGGTCAATATATAAATAAATTAGGATAATTACATTTGATTTATTCAATTCAAAAATAAAATATTTATTTTAGAAGGTTAGTGGACCACTAATTTGTTGAAGAAAAAAAAGATTAGAACCATTATTAAAATTTTTAAAATTTAGTAGGGGCAAATATAGTATATTAAATAATTTTATAAGTTTTTATCAAAAATAGTCTAAAAGTGAGAGAACAAGTGCCCACCCTGATTCCCAGGTGACTCTGCCCTTCATTTGTAGAGGGCGGAACATCTTGGAAAGGATGTAAATCTTTTATATATCCCACGAGTCCTAAAATGCAACCACAATAAAATGTAGTTTATACATGTTGATACTAGAAATTGTCTGTGGATCGTTTGAGAGAAATATTTAAAAAGAAAGTCAAATATACCCTCCTCAATATCCATCCAATATTCCTTAACATGTAAAATGAGTTGGAAATTTTTATATGGTCATGGCGTTTGCATAGTTTTACTTGCACAGGCTAGTGTGAGAGTGGCACTTATGGCTTTTTGTATGTTTTTCAGAAGGTGAATATGTAATCCCAACGGAGATAAAAATAAACTGTAAATTTAAACGTCGTAAATTTAAAACTTTACAATTCTTTTAGAGTTAAAGATTATGAAAAATTTATCTCTTGTGAATTTTCTTATCTTAATGTGAATGATTTGTCTTTAATCAAACTAAGAAAAAAATTACTCATAATACGTATAAATTGATACAAACATTCTAAGAGAATATGCCAAATTCAAGGATGACACAAATCCAAAGGTAAATGTACCAGCAAACAATGTTCCAATTAAAAAAGGTTAAAAAAACAGTAAAACAATGTTCTAGATAGATCTGAAGTCTGAATATTTACCTACTTTTCTTATCAAACGACCAGTCGGTGAGTGGCTAAAGTAAGTTTTGAACACAATAATCTAATCTTTCTGTTGGCAGTTGAACAAGAATATTCAAACCCAACTGACCTTCGCATGCCATTCTGAGATGAACATGATTAAAATCATATTCTATGCATTGTTTTTATAATAATAGAAAGAATTACACTCAGGCCCTCTTCTAGTTAACTCAAATTAAGGAGATATCATATAGTTTCTATAATTATACTGTATCCTCTTCTAGTTTGCATTTATACTTCACGGATTCCCATGTGTCGGTCAACAGTCAGGTTAACAACTAAAATTGCTGACATCATCCACCGTTCTTTAAAAAATATCCAATTTTCCCCTTTTGAGAACCACCAACACAAACCTCCACATGCAGAAATTTGTATAAACTAGCATAGACAGAGAGATAGATAAATAATGAGGCAAACAATATAAGCCAGGCAACATTGTAGAAAGTGTTTGTGTGTTTATCTTGGTTGTGTTGTTTCGTGGGTAGGTAGGTGGGCATTGATGTTTAGTAGATAGGGTTGTAGTGTAATTTCGAAAGCTACAAGGGTAACCATGCAATTTGTGAGAGTCCTTAGGGGAGGAATTGTAATTTCCCCATGTCATAAGGAATAAGATATTATTTGGAATGGTGAGATTCAGAAACCTTGTGGGCTGAACGGAACCTGTCTGAGTTATGATAAGCCACAACTACTTTGATAAGCACGTTACGCGTCCGGGACACGGAATTGGATTCTCTCTCTCTCTCTCACACACACACACACACACACCACGTCAGCTTCTTTGAAATTGTGCAAAGATTCTCTATGGTACGGGCACAATTGACATTCAAGTAATTCCAAATTCCTTGACCAAAAAAAAAAAAAAAAGTAATTCCAAATTCACATGTCAGCTTATACAAGTTCACAGTTCATAATAATAATAATATTTACTTACTTAGAAAAAGAAAATAATAAAACAAAAAAATATTAACATAGATTGTTAGCTTGATTTGGTGAGATCTTGATTTCTGTGTACTAACTCTTGATATATTCATGTATTTTTCATATGTATAATTGATACTTACGATCCATAAGAAATGAATGAAAAAATTGGTATGTAACAAATAAGGTAATGCGCGAATAATATATTTTAATTTTAATTTTGTATATTCAATTCGATTACAACCTGAATGAAGTTAAACCGGTATCCTGTAAAAAAAATTTTGATATTCTTTTCTGTTCTACTACTGACATGTTTATAGTATATCAAAACATGTTGAATTTCTATAAAAGAGAGAGAGAGACACTTTTGATTATGTTTTCCTAGTATAATTTAGAAGAAATTAAATTCAAATTTGATAAAATGAAATTTTATCTACCCCTCTATATACATCTTCAAATTAACATATTAGCGGCAATCAATTAAAAAAACGAACGGAGATTTTTGAAAGATTTAGACAAATGATTGACAAATTTTGTAGGATAAAACCACCTCTCTCTTCCTCTCCTCCCACCTTATCTTACCCCCCCCCCCCACCCCCACAAAATAAAAAGTAAAAAAAAAAAAAAGAATAAGCAAGATTGAAAGATCCCGGGGGAATATGACAATCAGCATTAGAATGGAGGGGTATTCAGACTCAGATGAATGACACAAAAGCACCTTCACCAGAGAAGACAATTTGGGGGATAATGCTCTTGAAACCCCACTGACATGTGTTCTTTGTTAGATGCCTATAATTGGGTTGGTGGGTCCTTTCCTTTGATCAACAATAGGCTTTAGATTCTCCATCAATACTGCCTATCAGCTTAGTTACTGGGGTGAGTGGGGAGGTGTTGTCCTTTGGTTTTCTTTCTTTCTTTTTTTTTTTTTGATTGGGCGTGGGGTATATCCCATCCTTGAATTTGATTAATTTTTTTCTTGGTCATTGAATAATAAGCATGCCACAGGATTAGATTTTAATTCGAATCCAAAATTCATTATTTTATATTTCATGGATTTAAATTTATAATTATTAATATCCAATTTAATTTGGAAATAAAATTTATATGAATATGTTATGTAATTTAGTGATTATTTTATAAAATTGAATTGAATGTGCTAAAATCAACTTTAGTTTAGTTATTAAGATCGGATACCAAATTTTTACGAATTCAGATATGAATCATAAAAACAAAATTGAATTCAAATTCATATCAATGTAAATCTAATAAAAAGCCGTTCCGTTTGTAAGGCTTTTGAATACCTGTATGTATTAGTATGCAATATGCAGCATCCCTATTGACTGCCGGAAAACAATGGGCTGTGCCGGTCAGATAAGACTGCCTCCAAGCCACATAGGAAGTCTTTAGGCAATAGTGATCTATGTGACACCACTTGACAAGTCAGTTGAACTTAAGACCATTTGACAAAGTCAGTCAACATTACTAATATGATTACCTTCACACAAAAAAAAAAAAAAAAACAAACACTAATAATCTAAGACTCGGAAAAATTATGCAGAACAAGGATTATTTGGATGCCCACATTAATTCGGAATTGCAAGTTCCCCTAGCAACTTTACTGTCCCTATCAAGGTTTCTACTAATCCTTGCCACGACTTCAGACTTCGCTCATTGGTCCTCCACCGCATATTCTCACTTGCCTTTTAAGAACCATTGGACTTTGGTAATGAAACTTCTCCAAGCACAGTCATTGTGGACTTTTCTAATGAAGCTTCTCCAAGCACATCCATGGTGGACTTCGTTAATGAAGCTTCTCCTAGCACATCCATGGTCTTTCCCCTACCTCCCATATGTTTGGCTCCGATACTTCTCGATCTAGCCACATTTTTTCCCGATTTTTGCACGAGTTTCTGCCTCTTTTTGATGATCTTCAATGCTAATGTTTTTAATGGAACTGTAATATCCAGGGGCAGAAGCAATTCTTCCAACTCATGCCACTCAAGATCTTCAAAGTCACCATCTTCATATAACACCCTGTACCAACCTGATTTCTTATCAAACTCGAACACTTTTCCATTATAGAGCTGCCCTCCGAACAATTTCCGAATTTCTCTTCCTTCCAACCATTCGCCAAAACCTTTGTACTTGTGTGATTCTGTACCATTTGCAATATCACAGGGTACAAGAGTGCTATCACTTGAAGACATGGGAGGCAACCCATTAATAACAATAGCAGGTTCTCCAGGCAACTCAGACACTCCAGCCATTGAAGACTCTATGTCATCCTCTTCGCAAGTCTTCTCCATTTCTTATTTTTTTTCTCATTGACCTAGCAAAAAGAATTTAAGAACGCCGACAAGAGATAATTTAGTGATATGTAGATATGGATAGCTTACAGTGTACTATTCAATGTGATCAATAGTATTTAAATCAATGAAGTTGGCAACTACATGTGATCTTATCACCCAAGAAATGAAAAAACAATAATCCCACATGCATTTGTTAAGCTTCTAAGTGTAACATACGGAATTCAACATGTGACCATCTAGGATGCACGGATACTCGTCGGGGGAGTCACCATGGCAGTGTTGGACACGTGTCCGATACAGATACGCGTGTCTGATGGCCGGACACGTGTCTGACACTTGTAGAAGTATCCTGAATAGTGACTTTGATTTTTTTTAGTCGAATACGGCTCGAATACGTGGGGGACACGGCGGGGTACTTTTTGTTATTTTAAAAACTTAGAGGGGTCGAAACGAAAAAAAAAAGCCAAAGCTACGTTGTTTGGCTTGAAAAATAAAAAACAAAAAGGAAAAAAACATCTGTGAATGGGAAGCTTTGACATTCAGTGTGTTCGAGAGAGAGAGAGAGAGAGAGAGAGAGGAGAAAAGAAGAACGAGCTCGAGAAGACCAGAGGAAGCGAAGAAGAAGGAGAAGGAAGAGGGAGGGAGACTAACCGGCGAGTGCACCTGTGACTGGATCTAGACCTGGTGACCTGCGACTGCGACTTCTGGAGGCTTGATGCCATCAGATCTCTCATAGATTGGCTTGGTGTGATCGGCTCTCTCTCTTTGTGCGATTGGTGTGATTGACTTGCCCTAGATGCTCGCAGCATCGTTCTTTCTTTTTGTGCGATTGGTGTGATCGGTTTGCCTTATATGCTCGCAGCATCGTTCTCTCTTCTCTCTCTCTCTCTTTCTTCGTTATGGTGGTCTAGTGTTCTCCGATCAATTAGACCTCATTTGTCTAGTTATAAAATATTAATTAATTCCACAATTTTATTATTAATGTTATTATATATATATAAATAAATTATATTATTTTAATTAGCCGTGTCCTCGCCGAACCCGTATCTTTATCCTATATTTTAAAATTTTGTCATATCCCTGTGTCCGTATCTGTGCTTCCTAGGTGACCATTAATAAATGACACCAAACTCTCCCTTTGTAATAGAATGGTAAACAGACATCAAGATTCAACTTAAGGAATACAGTAATTTTTATCTATACAAACCATGATAAACCCTTTATGTATCGCCTCAAAACATATACAAGCAAGTTTTGCTCCACACTTATACGAACTAGGTATGGTCATGATAAACATTCTCAGTCAATTGAAATGCAAACACATATTAAGGAAGTCCCAAGCATTCGGTCACTGCATGCTTATTGTCTTGCAATCATTTAACCAACCTAATCACCACATCATCACAAGGAATTCCCTCTGCAGTATCTGAATAGTAATTGGCGACAACCCACACACTGAGACCACAATACCAAGGATGTCGATTGTGTTCCTCATCTTAGATACACTACAATTCTCAACCAAGTAAAGTCTGACCTGGAGTAATAGATTTAAGGCGTCAACACAACTCCAAGTCAAATTCAAACCGGAAAGCCTACAGGTGGTGGATATATGATTTCATGGGATTCCCCAGTGTGTGAGGGCTGCTATGGTCACGCAAGCAGGGCTGCTGCTATGGTCACGCAAGCAGGGCTCCACATATGGATCCCTACCCTTTTTAATAACCAAAAATATTTAAATATTATTATGAATGATTGATATAAATATATACTAATGTTTAGGTGCCATGTATTTTTTGGGTAGAGAAAAGATATGTCTAGTCCTTAACCTTGATTGCCAAGCTCCCAAAAACTAACTCTCAGAAGAAAATTCGTGTGCAGGAGAAAAACTCCCGGAACTTCTTCGCTGTGGCTCCCTTACATGCCTCATTTCATAGGCAACCTCAAAGTGGCTCTATTTCATTATATTCCATCCATATCCCCATTCCATTCATTTAATATCCTTTTGGTGTCATTGACATACGTAACAGATGTTGTTTCCAGTCTATCTCTTTCTATTTCTTTTCTATATATGGAAAGTTTAAAAATCATCATATAATAATCCAGAAAATGCATTAGAAATGAAAAAGGCAAGTTTTTAATGATTTTTTGTCTCCCAAAATCCAATGTTTGACCAACTGTCTATTGCTGCAAGCCCACAATTTCACTTTAAGACTCTAATCTAAAATTCTAACCAATCCCCAATTCAGTAACATGCAAGGCTCTTATTGGTGTTCACCATTTGATGCTTTACTTAATGAACTATCACAAAGAACAAACACCGTCTGAAAAGGCGAAGATCATAAATTCGACCCACCAAATTCGCAATTCAATATTTCACTTATGCAGTGACGACGATACCTAAAAAGTACCAAGACTAACATGACGTAGAGGCTAGAGCCTAGAGGGCACATGCATGGTGTTTGTTCTGTGTAGTATACAGAATCATAGATGCCTGCCATATATAAACTTGTGTACCTACATATCCATATCTATCATTGATTCACTGTAAACCATTTTCTTTCGGGTCACAACAATAATCAAAACTCTAGTAGTAGCAGATGTCTGAAAATCAAGAGATTATGAGACTAACTCAACAGCTTATGATACATTATGCTGTTGTAGATTTGCTCCTTCATAATGAAAAGATTCCCCAATTCTTTCCCACTTTACCACCGAACAATGTGTATAACTCCTAACTCTAACCTCAGTAGTAGACAAGTAGTGAAATCGGTGAATGCTAATTTACCTCAAACGCTTGTGTTGAAGTATAATTTTGGCAATTCACTATTTATCACTAAACAGATTCCCGTAACCTTCGCGCTATCTACTTATTTACGGGTAACTTTTTCATGTAAACATTGTCTTCCAAAATTAATACATAAATAAATACCAGTTGCAGTTTTATATATTTCTCAGAACTTCGAGAATACACATTGTCGATTCAAAAAAAAAATCTTTTGGGAGGAGGAGAAGGATTTTTTAACATCTAAGAAAGAATAAATCTCAGTAAAATAACAGGAACAAACAGATCCATAGGAAAATGCAGCAGAGACAAAGAACAGTTAAAAAAAAAAGGTATAATTTCGACAACTCCATGCAATACAAGAATATGAAAGGGAAGAAATTTACTAGGAGAAATTAGACAAACATCACAAAAATTTACTGAGGAAACAAAGGGGAGAAATTGAATAAATACGCACCTGATATCACTCAACTGCCGTTTGAAGGTTTAATTGAGCGATTAATGATAATAACGAACCCTAGCTTGAATCTTTGAGAGAAAAGCTGAAGAACGAACAATAACTGAGGTCTGAATTCAAGTTTTTCTAAACCCTAGCTGTCGCTTTTTCTTGGATCGATTTAGCTATCGCTTGAATGCGAATCGCGGGAAAAGGCTTGGATATGAGAGAAAGGAGTTGATTTGTTGAAGAAGGGGGTTTATTTTGCCCAGGCAGTTTCTGACTGGGGCAAGATATTCCATACCAACGTCGTCTTTGTTGGAAATAATGGCTTACAAAATAAAAATGTAATTATTACCCGTGTATAAAGTAATAAAAAAATTATCAATCATAAATATATTTATATTTATACTCATAATTAAATCACAAACATATAAGAGAGAAATAAATTTAAACACCGATTGTAATGGACTGAGTGTTTGACGATAATGATAATGGTGAGAGATGATAATAATTGTAATTAGTAATAACGATCGTGGTGGTAATGACAATGGTGATAGTGATAGTGATTTTTGGATGACAATAATGATAATAACAACCACATATGACGTCGGTGGTGGTGGATGTGGGTGTGGGTGGTGATGGGCAATGGTGATGGTGATTGTGGTTGGCAGTGGTGGCGGTGGAGTGACGACGGTGGAGGTGAGGTGAGTTATAGTGGTGGACAATGACAATGGTGGTGATGGTTGAGTGCTGGGGGGTAACGACGGGTGTTTGTGGGTGGTGGTGAATGACGGTAGTGTAGGCGGGTGACAATGGGTGGTAGCGGTGGTGGGTGATAACGGGTGGTGACGGTAGGTGTAAGGGAGTGGGTGACAGTGGGTGGCGACGGTCATGGGTTGTGGTCAAGGACGGATCCATTAGTGGGCTGTGGGCTGAAGCCCAGAGTAAAAAAAAAAAAATTTTATCACTAAGTACCAACCCCCTCCCCAAAAAAAAATACATCCAACCCAACTAACCCAACCCATCCCACCTGCAAAACTTCCCCAAAATAGTCGGTCTCTCTCAGTCACTTCTCCTAAAACCATCCTGTCTCTTCCCTCTCAGGGTGAGTCACTTCCCCTAATCTCCGGACAAGCAACGGCTCCATGGCATAGTGACGCGGTGTAGAATTCGACAGCTGGGGGCACCTAGGAATGGCGCTTGGGATGGCTGAAATTGGGTATTTCTTATACCGTCATGTCATGAGGTACAATCCGAGAAATTCCAAGTGTTTCAACAGAGACAGATTCGTTTTGAGCGCAAGGCATGGATGTTTGCTTTAGTATGTTTGCCTTCATCTTGCTGGGTTTCGATCGGTTCAGGTAAAATTTTATAGATAATTAAATTCAAGACTCACCCTAAAATTCTTACATGTGAAGCATATGTTCAAACACCTAATGGAGCATTAGAAATTTAGACATGTCAGTTTATAATTGGTATAATTTGATCTATTTTGTATGTTTCAAGAAAGAAATTTATAAGTGAACTGCTTAAACATTTGAGGGATGAAATTGATACAGTTTCAAATTTATGGGTTTTGATTATTACAAAGTAAACTTCAAGTATGAAAAATGTTTCCCTTTGGAACTCATACATGTATGAATTTACTTATTGGTATGGTAGTTGCTCTTTATGATCATGTCATATTGTCATGTTGTACTTATGCATACTGATATGAGTTGTATAACAATATTGTATCAAGATGAAATAGGGGGCTCCAAGTGAAATTAAAATAGGGGAAGTGGATGGACATTAACCCATGTGAGGGGATCCTAGTTGTAAATATTGGTCATATGTTGTAGGCATGGAGCAATGGAAAGTTCAGGTCATCTGAGCACAGAGTCCTTTTAAAGCAACCTGTGAATAGGTTTTCTCTAGCTTTCTTTTGGTGTTTTGAGGATCAGAGAGTAATCTTAGCCCCTGATGAGGTGGTGGGAAAAGGAAATATGAGGAATTACAGGGCATTTGTTTGCTTGGATTATTTGAAATTCAGAGAGAACAATGAGAGACGACAGTTTGAAAAAGTTGGGTTTATTGTTAAGGACTTTGCTGGGGTTGGACTTCAATCTAGTGGCTTGAAGATGGAAGGTGTATTGAAATGAATATAAGTTAAAATATATTGAAATGAATTTGGACAAAATTATGGTGTTAAGTTCAAGAGGTTTGACTTCTTGGTGGTTAATAACATAAAGCTTGTACAGTTGGAGTTTCAACTTTTTTTTTTTGAATTATTATTGTTTCATGTTTGTATTTATGAAGCAATGTATGATACATTCTTAATGGAAATACAATGAAGGGTTTACTCTAAAAGCATATAGACATCCTGTTCCTTAATTTCCTCTTCCTAATGTATGTGTGAGTCTCTGTGCTCCAATTGGAGTTTTCTAATTTGGGAGAGATTCTCTGATTCAACTTCAAAGCCTTTGGTGCCATATAGGACTCCTTTTGTTGGAAGTTCCAAAATTCAAGTAAGTGCAAATTAATTATGTGTTTTCCTTTTATGTAGTTTAATTTTTTAAGATTTGTTTTACTTTCGGGCTTTTGTGGTTTAATTTTTTAAGATTTGCAGGCTTCTTGAATTTTCAACCCTTCTCTACTTTGTATTATTAAATATATGTTTATGAGTTTACATTTGTATTTTGTTAGTTGTATGAATGCTTAGCTTAGCCCGGGTATAAACTCCCATAGGTTTATAATAATATAATGATAAAAATCGTTTAGTAATTTAATATATGTAATGGCGTAGGGATGAACCATATAGGTTATAACTATATGAAATGTTAATATT
>CM042200.1:17196957-17229039 GCA_023539305.1 Ilex asprella | reverse complement strand
CCAAATCTTATATATACTAAAATATATATATATATATATATATATGCTATGAAATATTTGTTTCTTGCTATTCTCTCAAAGAGTACAATGTTTTCAACAAAATTATGGTTGAATAACCATTGAACTTCATTTTCTTGTCTCAAACCCTAGTTTTCAAGAGGAATAGACTTTTCTCTTGATTCTTCCTTTGTTCTTGATTTCAAATTCTTAGTGTTTTATATTGAACAACAAAAATGATATTTTAAGATGATCTTTTGCTTACTTTTCTTGAATCACACCATTGAACAAATGTCTATGAAATTCGGGGATTTCTGGAATTACTTGTAAATTGAGTTAAATTGTGGGCATTTACATCTCTTGTATGGTTTGTTGTGATGGACTTGAATTACCCTCGAGAAACTGTCGTAAAGTGTTAGAGGTTAGTCTGTCTCAATGGGGGTGAGATGGTTTCCTAACAGTTATAGTGGGTTGTTGTTTGGGAACGCAACCACTATTGTTCACGAACACCGAGAAAAAATGGTTAGTATACTAGTTCTTTGGGAGGATTCGTCAATGCCATTGGAATGGTACACACCCTTCCTAAAATGGTTGCTGATTTGGTTGTGATGGGTGGACGAGGTAGAGCCGTTGCGTATATTCCTAAGAAGCGACCAACATACCTGAGATATAGATACATTTGAGAATATGAATTTATACATGAGTTTATTGACTATAGTTTATTGTTGGGGAAAATGGTTTATTATGACTAATGGTAAATGGTTTCTACAAGAATTTATTGGAAGTATGGGATTCCACCAGAACTTGTTGGAGATGGTTTATTTTTGGAAATGGTTGATTATTTGTAACTTGGATTTACTCTTCATTGAATTTATTGTTAATGCGTTAACTTGAGATTTGTTTAAATGTCACCGTTTTATTTCAAAACTATGTATGATATTTGTGAAAATGAGACCGACCCATTTTATGTGTTCAAAACCTTGTTCGGGTTTCGAATTGAATTCAAGTAACATTGAATGGAAGCAAATAAACACTAAATTTTGGTAAATCAAAAATTGGAGCCATGATAATCATCTAGTATGTATACTTTCCAAAAAACTCGAAGTTCATATATCAAAAAGAAACCAACAAATTTAAACAAAACATCTTAGTCCAAGATCACAAAATAAGGAAGACAACTCAATGAATAATCACGATCCATTTTTGAGTATGTATGTATGTCTATCTGCTTCTCAAAAGCTCATCAGTAACAATGGGGTCCAAACCACCAACAAATTTATGCACTCAAAATGTGAGGAGTTACTACTACATGAAAGACAAAACTATCCCAACATAAAAAAAAAAAACTACTCACTGTTGAGTTATTTGGATCATTTTCACCCTGATTTCCTTGAAAATTCTTGTACGAAGCTACAAATTACAAATGAATGTGAAGAGCAAAATAAACAAAGAAGAGTATTTAGGCTACATAAATGGAGCAAATGTTTCCCAAAATGAATTCCTATGATAAAAGGATGTGAAGCTTGATCTATTTCCATGAGTAAACAGGCAGTAAAAACGTCCTTGATCACCTAGTCAAGCTCAAATATCACAATGAGATTAGTTTTTGACAGAGAGAAAGGCATCAGCAACAACCTATAGGTCCAATTAATTCAAAACATTCCCCAAGAGGAGAAAAAAAAGAACCAACTTACTAAAATATCATTTAGTTTTCCAATTTTCCACTGTAAGAAAAAGAAAATAAGATCACACCAACAGAGAGTTTATGGGTTCGATTGGAGATTTTCTATGGGGTTAACGGCATCGCAACCAAACTCTTTCACAGCCAACTGGTGGTTGCATAGTGGTCCTCAGTGGTGGTATCGTGAGAGTTTTTGTGTGTGGTGCCAACAATGTGTCCATTGCTGTTTGAGACATTTAGTCAAACACATGGTAGTAGTGGTTGTCACGTCCCAAAATTTTTTTTCCTAAAATAAAATACCCGGGCGTGATAAAAAAAATAATTTTACACTGAATTTACAATAACCTTCCTCATATTATTGTATTCCGCATACGAGTACATAATCTTTACATAACCATCTCAATATTCTGGATACAACATAAAAGGAAATATTAATAGCAGACTTTATCCATAGTCCTTTCAGCTTATCCTCCTGCCCGGCTTCATATCTCTGAAAAATGTTAGATAGGGATGAGATGGACCAGCTCAGTAGGATAACGTTTATCAATGAATACCAAGGTTTTAAAACAATGCATAATATAAGTAAATAACAGATAATCGCAAAAATAGGGTAAAGTAATAACTCAAGTAAATAAATAAATTTCAGCACATATCGATCATATCAATTCATCAATTTTCTGGTCCACGCATGAACCGCCTCCGGAGAAAACTTTGGGGTCATGCACCCTAGGGAACCCTGCCCTTCTTGATTTTCTGGAAACACCAATACCGGGTATTATATGGTGTCACACAGGCTACCACTGCAACAGATATTATTAACCAGTGAACCCAAGGACTAGTAGGAATCCTGTGAATCATCTCAAGGATCACGCATCTTCTAACCCTCTGTCCTCGATTATGTGCATTCATAGTATTTTATCAAAATCACAAGATAAAATCATATTGTAGTCAGACCCAACAACAAACAAAACATTAAATAATAACAATAAT
Organism: Ilex asprella; assembly: GCA_023539305.1. Taxonomy (NCBI): domain Eukaryota; kingdom Viridiplantae; phylum Streptophyta; class Magnoliopsida; order Aquifoliales; family Aquifoliaceae; genus Ilex; species Ilex asprella. The sequence continues at coordinate 17,226,371 of CM042200.1, read as the reverse complement.
AAAATATTTGTTATGCAACGTGGTTTCATAAGATAATTAGGGTCTCGATATAAATAAAAATTATAACATGCACATGATCACGATTTAGTTATAAACTCCTGTTTGACCTCATGATTAAAACTATATAATAATCCATAAAAAAATAGATTTAATATGAAGTCTCCAAACAATGCATTCAATGCATCAATGATAGTAAAAGATAAAAGAAACCCTACCTCTGTCTTGACCTCTACTCGATATCGTATACTGTAACAAAATAATCGAAATAATGTTTTAGAATAACAATAGATAGTAAGAGCTTAGTTAAGCTAAAATAATTTATGAAATAACTTAAAAAAATAATAATACTTAAATTTGATCTAAAAATATTTAATAAGGATCAATTTTATTAACTCAAATCTATAGACTAAACAATAACTAAAAGAATCTTACAAAAAGAAAATTTTCACTTAAAAGCGGTCAACAAGAATATTGACCCCTTTTCTTTCCTCTCTCTTTTTTTCTTCCCCTCTCTCCCTCTCTCTCTCTGTCTTCCTCCCTTTCTTGCCCTTCCTTTCTCCTCCTCTACTGTGCGTTCATGCTTGGCCTGGGCTTGCTATTTATAGCCGAAGCCTTGCCCATGATATCATTGCTTACGCCATGTAATTGACCTTACTTAGACAAACGTCCAAACCTTTACCATTCATTTTTTTTTCTTTTTCTTTCTTTGTGCACGTTTTCAATTCTAAAAAAAATCTAGGAAGGACATTGTCCTTTTTCATCAACACACACACACACACACACACACATATATATATAAAGATATTATATGATTATGATATTTGACCTAAGTTATAGTTATTTGACTCGTTTTTATGCAAAAAGTCTATATTTGTGGTCCATTTGTTCATAAAAATATTTTATCATATATAATAAATAAATATATAGATATATTTAAAATAAATCTCAATTATATAGTATCATAATTGATGACCTAATTAGCGTGTTAGTGATTATTTTCGATTTTTTTTTCTTTTCTTCTTCATTTTTTTATGTACGTTTCCTAAAGCTTGTAAAAATCTAGCATAGTGTAAAGATCTAGCACAATACAAATATCTCTATATTCATAGATATGAATATATTCCTTTGTTATGATCGCGATATTTGACCTAAATTATAGTCATTCGACTCGTTTTCACTCGAAAAATTTATTAATTAAAAACATAAACTTTAATTATATAGAATCATAATCGATGACCTAATTAGTGTGTCAATGATTAATTAATATACGAGTCGTCACAATCTACCCCCTTAAAAGAATTTCGTCTCCGAAATTCGATACTAACCTGGAGAGTTAAAAAAGATAGGGATATCTCGCACGCATATCTGCTTCTAGTTCCCATGTGACTCCTTCAATACCATGATGTTGTCATAACACTTTTACGAGTGGTATGACCTTGTTACGTAATACCTGCTCCTTGGTGTCGAGAATTTGCACAAATTGCTCTTCGTATGTTCCATTTTCTTGTACTCGAACATCCTTCCAGTCGATAATGTGAGACGCATTTGGTTCACATTTCCTTAATATAGATACATGAAACACATCATGTATTCCGAATAATTGAGCTGACAAGGCAAGTCGATATGCTACATTTCCAACGCGTTGTTTAACCTCGAAGGGTCCAATGTATCTGGGAGCCAATTTACCCTTTTTCCCAAATCTAGATTCCTTTCCTAGGGGATACCTTCAAGAATACATAATCACCTTCTTGAAATTCCAAGGGCCTCTTCCTTTGATCTGCATAGCTCTTTTGTCGACTTTGAGTCGTGCGTAGCTGATCCCGAACTACTTGGATCTTCTCAGTGGTTTCTTGGATAATTTCTGGACAAAATAAAATGCTCTCACCAGCTTTGGCCCAACATAAAGGTGATTTGCAAGGTCGCCCGTACAAAGCCTCATACGGGGGCCATGTCAATACTGCTTTGATAGCTGTTATTGTAAACAAATTCCACTAGTGGAAGATGTTCATTCTAGCAGCCCTTAAAATCTAGAGCGCAAACTCGTAACATATCTTCCAATATTTGGATCACTCTTTCAGATTGGCCATCTATTTGAGGATGGTAAGCAGTACTGAAATGCAACTCAGTTCCCATGGCATTTTGTAAACTTTACAAAAATTGAGCCACAAAACGAATATCTCGATCTGACACGATTGATAAAAGTACCCCAGGTAATCTCACAATCTCCCGTATGTAAAGCTGACTTAACGTAGCCAGAGTGTGAGTATTCTTCATGACTAAGAAATGAGCTGATTTAGTGAGTCGATCCACTATAACCCATATTGCATTGTATCCATTTGTAGTTCTGGGCAATCCAATCACAAAATCCATAGTGATATGGTCCCATTTCCATTTTGGGATAGATAAGGATTGTAACAACCTATCAGGTTTCTGATGCTCTACCTTTACTTGCTGACATATAGAACATCTAGCAGTAAATTTAGCCACATCCTTCTTCATATCTTTCCACTAGTATTGACGCTTCATATCTTGATACATTTTCGTGCTGCCAGGATGTATGAAAAACTTAGAACAATGGCATTCCTTGAGTATCTCTTCTTTCAACTTAGCATTATCGGGTACACACAACCTTCCTTAATAAAATAATTCTCCCTTTTGCAACCCCCAATTGTCAAGATAGTTCTCCTCTTCCAGTTGGATGCGGATGGATTCTAGGTAGGAATCCGAACGTTGCAATTCAACAACTTTTTGTCGGAGGACAGGTAGAGCAACGAGATTAAACAAACGTGGTTGACCTTCTGTTTCACTCATCCAGATGTCATAGTCTTTTAGTGCCTTCCTCAATTGACATTTGTCCTTCATCACGTTTATTACTGCACTTTGAAATTTTCTGATTAACGCATCAGCTACCACGTTAGCTTTCCCCGGATGGTATAAAAGTGTGAAGTCGTAATCCTCGAGATACTCTATCCAGCATCTTTGTCAGAGATTCAAGTCTTTTTGAGTGAATATATACTTCAGACTTTTGTGATCCGAGTACATCTGAAATTTTTTCCCATATAGATAACAATGCCATAACTTTAGAGCAAAGACAACTGCCGCGAGTTTCAAATCATGGGTGGAATAGTTTCGTTCATGAACTTTTAGTTGTCATGATCCATAAGCAACCAACTTGTTATTTTGCATTAATACACATCCAAGTCCTTGTAATGATGCATCTGTATAAACATCACACCTAATACCACTTTCGGGTATAGTAAGGACAGTCGTCGTGGTCAGCTTCTCTTTTAAGACATTAAATGCATGTTCACATTCTTTGATCCACTCAAAATTTTCTCTTTTCCGGGTGAGTCGGGTCATGGGCAGAGCTATTCTGGAAAATCCTTCCACAAATCTTCGATAATATCCTGCCAATCCCAGAAAACTTCGAACTTTTGTTGCATTCTTAGGTTGATCCCAGTTCATTACTGCTTCAACCTTAGCTGGATCTATTGTCATTCCTTCTTCACATACTACATGCCCAAGAAATTTGACTTCTTTCATCCAGAATTCACACTTACTTTTCTTAGCATACAACTTGTGCTCTCTGAGTGTTAATAACACTTGACGAAGATGTTGTACATGCTCCTCATGTGACTTTGAGTAAATGAGCATATCATCTATGGATACGATTACAAACTGATCAAGATAGGGTCGGAATACCCGGTGTATCATGTCCATGAAAGCTGCATGTGCATTTGTAAGTCCAAATAGCATCACCAATAATTCAAAATGTCCATATCAGGTACGTAAAGCTATTTTGGGGATATCCTCCTCTCTAATTCTCAATTGATGGTATCCCATTCAAAGATCTATTTTAGAATAGTAACGAGAACCCCTGAATTGATCAAATAAGTCATTAATACGTGGCAGAGGATATTTGTTCTTTATTGTTACCCGATTCAGCTTTTGGTAGTCAATACAGAGTCTTAGCGTAATTTTTTTTACGAAGAGCACAGGAGCACCTCAAGACTACGTACTTGGTCGAATGAATCCCATAGAAAGAAGTTCGTCCAACTACTTCCTTAATTCTTTCAATTCTAATGGTGTCATGCGGTAAGGGGTAATAGATATTGGCTCTGTACCAAGATATACATCAATGGTAAATTCTATTTTCCTTTGTGGGGGTAGTCCCAATAATTCCTCAAAAAATATGTCAGAAAAATCACACACTACCAAGATGACATCTGCTGTAATCTTACCTAGTTCTTCCCTAATTTAGTTAGCAAAGAATTCCAAATTACTTTGGTTTCTTGTGGAGAATGAATGTGAATGGTGACGTTCGCCTATGAATTCGAACTCTATATGTCCCGAGTTACGGAATTTTATTTTCTTACCATAACAATCCATGGTGGCATGATAGCATGATCGTAGGTCCATTCCGAAAATTATGTCGTATCCAATTAATTCTAGGGCAATTAAGTCCACAACCAACTCACTCTCCTCAATTCGGATTATGTAATTTCTGCATACCCTAGCCGTTTTCAAAAAATCTCTCGTAGGTAGATTTACACACAATGTGCGACCCAAAGGTTCAAATTTTAATCCTAATGCAACAGCATATGAAGTGCGAATGATAGAATGGTTTGCCCCTGAATCAAACAAAATACGTGCCCAAGAATTGTAAATAAGAACGATACCTTCAATCACTTCGTTAGAGGCGTCGTTATCCAGCGTAGCCATTGCATAGATCCAAGGTTGGCCTTCAATAACTGTTGTTCTACTTCCTGGCTTTTTCTGCTGAGCCTGACTTGGAAACGACTGCAAAGGTCCAACTTAGGTCGTCGGTCCTGTCATCTGAGTAGGGTAAGGGCGTTGTTGTGGACGAGGTTGGTTGAATGGCTGATAAGAACCTTGGTTGGCCGACCCTTGAGAGGACGTGAAGGGACACTAATTTTTAAAATGTCCAGTTTGTCCACACTTGAAACATCGTTTTGTATCACTGGATGCTTTGTTCCAATTTTCAGAATTTTGTCCCTGATTCGCATTTCTCCTTTCATTGGTATCTTATCCTGGCCGTCGATATGGGGTCATTCTTTGGTTACTACTGCTGCCACTATTTCTTGTCTGAGTTTCTCTGCTTTGTTGACTACTTTTGATATTCTAGGTATCCTCCAGGTCTCTTTCCACCAACATAGCCCTTTCCACCAGTTTCTTATAGTTCCTCAGTCGATGCGCTACGAGACATCCTTGGATAGAAGGCTTAAGGCCTTGTTCAAATCGTTTGACCTTCTTGGCATCAGTGGAAACTAATTATGTAGCAAAACGAGAGAGTTCAGCAAATTTGGACTCGTACTGCGTAATTGTTAGGTTGCGTTGTTGTAACTCCAAGTAGTCTGAGAACATTTTATCTTTTACCGATTCTGGAAAATATTTATCATTAAACAATCTTTCGAAGGTGGTCCACGTCATTTGGTCTACGTCCCTCATTTTTTTGACTGTGTCCCACCAGTGATCAATTTCACCTTCGAAAAGGTAAGAGGACAAGGTAACTCACAGTTCTGTGGCAATATCCATGCCATCCATCTCCTTTTTCACTTGTCGAAGACACCTTTCTGCCTCAAGTGGCTTGACACTTCCTTGAAAAGTAGGGGGACATTGTCTTAGAAATTCCTTGAGTATCATAATTCTTCGTGTTTCGGCCACGTTTGCTTGTTCCTGAAATGTCGGTTGTATTACCGTAGTATGGTTATTATTTTCTGCCTATTGATGTGTCAAAGTGGTTAGTTCCCTCAGGCACTGGTAAATGTCACTTATAGTGTCAGACGGTGCAAGAGGGGACTGGTCGTTGATGGATGTCACAGGTTGGTCTTGAGACGTGTTTCCCTCCATCCTATAACATAGTACAGGATATTATGATTGCGTTTTAAAAAAACTATAACCACATCCAAAAATTAATTTCACATAATTAACAACTAATATACATTTGGTTTCCTATCCTAGATGCCATTTACATGAAAAACAAAAGTCTAGGATAGTTACTTCTAAGTTATGTAGTGATACATATATTTCTGCTTTTCTAAGAGTTATTACTATTCACATGCAAAATTTCTTAGAATAGTAAAACTAACGGCACATTTAGGAACCAAGAAGTTTTAAGTCTCTCCCTCTGGAGACACCTTAATTCGCAGAACCCGCAGAATCTACGCGATGGTTTTCTTCGGGTGGTGCGGCTATCGGGGCTACATTGAGGTCGAGAAGTTGTGGGCCATTTTCTTCATTGTTGTCCAGGTTAGGGGATTCTATTGGCTACCCCTCATGAGCCCCCGCAGGTGGCCACTGAATGCATGTACTGACATTCCATTCAAAATTTCCTGGTATAGATTGGGGTTCCTTTCAATACTGAGAGCTTGGCAGAGCACCCTTAGTTACGAGGTCAATCTGTGATGTACTAACTTTTTATGTTCTGAGCTCGACATAAATGGCCAATTTTGGGATACATCTGAAATTTTGCGGACTATCAAATTATAAACCTCTATATTAACTCTAAGAGTCCAGTATTCGTTAGCCGCTTCGGAGCCCATATTACTGTGAGTCATGTAAAGATCCCAAGATGTCATACCTATAGTCATAAAAAGTTAAAACATGTCCATTATTAGTAAATTAACCTCACTATTTAATCTATATATATAATTCTCATGTAAGACATAATTCTTAAGCTCTGATACCACTTTGTCACGCCTCAAAATTCTTTTTTCCTAAAATAAAATACTCGGGTGTGATAAAAAAAAATAATTTTACACCGAATTTACAATAACCTTCCTCATATTATTGTATTCCGCGTACGAGTACATAATCTTTATATAACCATCTCAATATTCTGGATACAACATAAAAGGAAATATTAATAGCAGACTTTATCCGTAGTCCTTTCAGCTTATCCTCCTGCCCGACTTCATATCTTTGAAAAATGTTAGATAGGAATGAGCTCACCGGCTCAGTAGGATAACGTTTATCAATGACTACCAAGGTTTTAAAACAATACATAATATAAGTAAATAGCAGATAATCGCAAGAATAGGGTAAAGTAATAACTCAAGTAAATAAATAAATTTCAGCAAATATCGATCATATCAATCCGTCAATTTTTTGGTCCACGCATGAACCGCCTTCAGAGAAAACTTTGGGGTCTTGCACCTTAGGGAACCAATGCCCTTCTTACTTTTCTGGAAACACCAATACCGGGTATTATGTGGTGCCACACAGGCTACCACGGCAATCGATATTATTAACCAGTGAACCCAAGGACTAGTAGGAATCTTGTGAATCCTCTCAAGGATCAAGCATCTACTAACCCTTAGCCCTCGATTATGCAGATTCATAGTATTTTATCAAAATCACAAGATAAAATAATATCGTAGTCAGACCCAATAACAAACCAAACATTAAATAATAACAATAATAAAATATTTGTTATGCAACGTGGTTTCACAGGATAATTAGGGTCTCGTTATAAATAAAAATTACAACATGCACATGATCACGATTTATTTATAAAACCCCTGTTTGACCTCATGATTAAAACGATATAATAATCCATAAAAAAATATAATTAATATGAGGCCCCCAAACAATGCATGCAATGGTAGTAAAAGATAAAAGAAATCCTACATCTGTCTTGACCTCTACTCGATACCGTATACTGTAACAAAATAATCGAAATAATGTTTTAGAATAACAATAGATAGTAAGAGCTTAGTTAAGCTAAAATAATTTATGAAATAACTAAAAATAATAATAATACTTAAATTTGAACCAAAAATATTTAATAAGGATCAATTTTAAGTAACTCAAATCTATAGACTAAACAATAACTAAAAGAATCTTACCAAAAGAAAATTTTCACTTAAAAGCGGTCAACAAGAATATTGACCCCTTTTCTTTCCTCTCTCCCTCTCTCTCTCTCTCTTCCTCCCTTTCTTTCCCTTCCTTTCTCCTCCTCTTATGTGCGTTCATGCTTGGCCTGGGCTTGCCTATTTATAGCCAAAGTCTTGCCCATGATATCATGGCTTACGCCATGTAACTGACCTTACTTGGATAGACGTCTAAGCCTTAACCATTCATTTTTTTTTCTTTTTCCAATTCAAAAGAAAATCTAGGAAAGACATTGTCCTTTTTCATCAACACACACATATATATAGATATAAAGATATTATATGATTACGATATTTGACCTAAGTTATAGTTATTTGACTCGTTTTTATGCGAAGAGTCTATATTTGTGGTCCATTTGTTCATAAAAATATTTTATCATATATATATATATATATATATATATATAATAAATCTCAATTATGTAGTATCATAATTGTCGACCTAATTAGTGTGTTAGTGATTATTTTTATTTTTTTTCTTTTCTTTTTCATTTCTTTATGTACATTTTCTAAAGCTTGTAAAGATCTAGAATAGTGTAAAAATCTAGCACAATACAAATATCTCTATATTCATATATATAAATATATTCTTTTATTATCATCACGATAGTTGACTTAAATTATAGTCATTCATTCGTTTTCACTCAAAAATTTTATTAATTAAAAACACAAACTTTAATTATATAGAATCATAATCGATGACCTAATTAGCGTGTCAATGATTAATTAATATACGGGTTGTCACAGTGGCTGTTGGAGAATGTTGGAATATAGAAATAGAGAAATGAGAGAAAAACGGTGGAGGGTAGGCTGTTGGTGAGGGAGGTGCTAGGTTGGGCTAGGTGGCTGTTCCAATTGAGGATGAGTTTTTGGGGCTAGGAACACGATGTGCGAGAGAGGAGAAGAATGGGAAAGTGAGAGAGGGGGAAGGAGAGAGAGGAGAAGAATGGGTTGCTGATATCACAAAGAGAGATAGAGGAGAAGAATGGGTTGCTGATATCACAAAGAGAGAAACAAAGACGTGAGAGACAGAGAGAGAGAACTGCTGGACTTACTTGCTTGGCAAATGCTGCTGGATTGCTGGACTTGGATGGTGGGGAGAGATAGGAGAAAGAGTATTGTTGGACTTGAGGACTGAATCGATTATAGTGCATCGATTCGGATTGCTATGGTGCAGTTCTGTTCAACAGTGGTAGACTAAGCTGAGAGTGAGATGTGTGTGTGAGCAATAAAGAGGGAGAGAGAGAGATACAATAGAACGGGAAAGGTGAGAGAGTGAGAGAGACAGATACCTGGAGAGAAAAGGCATATCAGCAGTGATGACGTCGGTGTTGTTGTGCTGGTGAATTTGGGTGGTGTGCGTTAGAGGGAGAGGGAGGAAGGGGAAGGAAAAAGGAAGAGAGAAGAGGAGAAGAAAAAAGAAAGATGGGATAAAGAGAAAAACAGGGAGGGTGATAGTGGCTGTCATCGTTTGTGTGGCATCAGAGAGAGAGAAACAGAGAGAAATGGCAACAAAATTAGGGGAAGGGGAGAGAGTTAGGGCAAGATATGGGGCAGGATAGAGAGATAATGAGAGTGATGGACGGAATCCAAAAATTTTGGGCGCGAAAGATCGCCTCTGTGTGGAACGTCAGAGAGAGAGAGAGACCAATTGAGATTTGCTTAATTTAAGAAAAAGATTTAGGGTAATTAAATTTTGGAATATCAAATTTGGAAACTATAAAATTTGAGCAGTAAAAATATTTCAGAAGAGTTAATGTGGCACGTCGGATCAAAACGATTTGAGACATCAATAGCTCGAGATAGTTTGGGATAATGTCTTCCGTTGAATGATGCTTTTTTTGGTCGCGAAACGATTTGGACCACTCTTTGTCTCTAAAATTCAAATTCATTCTACTTTATTATTATTATTATTATCTTAGATGACAGTTTTGTCATGTCACGTGGTATAACTGTCCAATAATAAATAAATACACAAGTAAAGCCCATTTTTTTTTAATAAGTGGAAGTTATTATCTTACATGGAATGGAGGAGTGATTATTTGAAATAGTTGCGTCTATTTTAACTAGTCGTTTATTTATCATTAGACAGTTATACCATGTGATAATGCTAGCGAAGTGTGACCATTACGCCTAATATTTTTTCCATATCAAGACACAAGCTTCTTGACTAACTTGTTGGGTAGGCTCGACTTGTTACTAACCCTTTTATACGTGGGTGATACTTAATAACTACTTACTAACAATGTTATTTAAACTTAATTTATTGATAAAGTAATGTTATTGAGACATAATTTAGAGACATAATAATTGTACTTTTATTATGTCATTATACTTTTAGTGGGTTTCACAATTAATCGCATTATATTATCAATTCAATGGTTATAATACATTATGTTATCAAATTATGTATCAATAACATTAGTATTATTGATATATTGATCTAATCATTGAATTAACAGTGGGTCGCAGAATTTGTTGGGGCGAATTATCATTGGGATCTAATTTGCAGACTTAATTCAATGCATCCATCAGATTGAAAAGTGAATCTCATCTAACATTGAAACTCATAACTATCCAACAATTTTATTGGAGTAACATTGCTCCTATAACATTGCTCCTAATTGGGATGTATAATTAATCCATCGATTGTAATGATTAGCAAATAATGTCAGCAAATTAATTTCAATTAACATTATTATTAGGGTTAATTGCACCAGAGATCTCTAAAGTGTAAAGTTTGCCTTATTTTGACACTCAATATTTTAATTGCATCATTTTAGTCCTTGAAGTATTGATATATTTCTATGTGATCCCCTCAAGCACACAACCTCCAAAATACTATTAGTTTTTTTAGTGTAAACTTGTCACGTAATATTTAAATGTGTACAAAAAATAATTTGGGTAACTCTAACAAAATTTTTGCCCAAATTTTAGTCAAAAATATACCAAAATTACACTTTTTTTTTATCATGAGCTATCTAAATTTTGGTTTAGAACTATCGAAATTATACATTTTTTGGTCAAGAGCTACTTAAATAATTTGTTTGCTCATATTGCATATCACGTGACAACTTTATGATTAAAAATAATTAATAATGTGGACATTGTATGCTTAAGGGACTACATAAAAATATATTTAATACTTTAAAGATCAAAATAATATAATTAAAATATTATTGACTAAAATAAAATAAATCTGATATTTTGAGACTCTTAGAACAATTAACCCTTATTATTATTCTATTATCTCACCGTTCAATCGCGCACCTTATAAAATGGACAAAACTATGAGAATCACTGTTAGAAAATGAATGAGGTGCACTAGGGCATTACAGGTCCAAATTCAAACCGCCAATAACGGCTACATCCACCAGGCGCTCCAAACCCTCTTAAGCCTCAATGGCCCCATCAATTTCACCGCATACGGCCGACTCATCCAACACTGCACCGATCACCTTCTGGTCCGCCAAGCTAAGCAGCTTCACGCCCGCCTTGTCCTCTCCTCTATCACTCTCGATAACTTCCTTGCCTCAAAGTTCATCACTTTTTACTCTAAAAACCACCACCTCGATGAAGCCCACAAATTGTTCGATCAAATTCCTCACAAAAACACCTTCTCTTGGAACGCTCTTCTCATTGGGTATTCTATTCACAACCAACACATTGAAACTCTCAAGCTTTTCTCGTCTTTCCTTCCTTCTTCAACATCTTCGAAACTTGATATGAACTCAATTCCTGATTTAATGACTGCCAAACCCGATAATTTCACCATCACTTGTGTGTTAAAGGCCTTGTCATCGGTGTTATTGGACTCGTTTTTAGCTAACATGATTCATTGCTTTGTTATGAAAAATGGGTTTGATTCAGATATCTTTGTTTTGAATGCTTTACTTACGTATTACTCTAGGTGTGATGACATGGCATCGGCTAGGACTTTGTTTCATTGGATGCCTGAGCGAGATCTGGTGACGTGGAACTCGATGATTTCTGGGTTTTCTCAATGTGGGTTTCACGAGGATTGCAAGAGATTGTATAAGGAAATGTTGGCTTTGGAGGGTTTAAGACCAAATGGGGTTACGGTAGTGAGTGTTTTGCAGTCATGTTCACAGTCGAATGATCTCGTGTTAGGGATGGAAGTTCATCGTTTTGTGATTGAGAATGAAATTGAAATGGAACTTTCGGTTTGTAATTCAATTATTGCATTGTATGCAAAATGTGGTAACTTGAATTATGCTAGAGAATTTTTTGAAGAGATGAGTGAGAAGGATGAAATTACTTATGGTGCGATTATTTCTGGATACATGGTTCACGGATTTGTTGATCATGCTATGAATCTTTTTAGGGAAATGAAACACCCAGTGTTGAGTACTTGGAATGCTGTGATTTCAGGTCATGTTCAGAACAACCATTGCGAGGGAGTTTTAGATTTAGTTCGTGAGATGCAGGCATTTGGGTGCACACCGAATAGTGTGACACTCTCGAGCATTCTCCCTACATTGTCATATTTTTCAAATTTGAAAGGAGGGAAAGAAATACATGCTTACGCCATTAGAAATAGTCATGATAAAAATATTTATGTCACAACTGCAATTATTGACACCTATGCAAAATTGGGGCATATTAATGGGGCGCAAAGAGTTTTCGAACGGTCAAAAGATAGGAGTGTGATTGTTTGGACGGCAATAATTTCAGCTTATGCAGCCCATGGAGATGCCAAAGCAGCACTTTGTCTGTTTGATGAGATGCTGGATGATGGGACACAGCCAGACCCTGTCACATTTACAGCCGTATTGGCTGCTTGTGCTCATTCTGGGCTGGTGAATGATGCTTGGAGAATATTTGAGGCCATGTTCCCAGAATATGGTACTCCTCCCTCAGTTGAGCATTATGCTTGCATGGTAGGAGTTCTAAGCCGAGCTGGAAAGCTTTCTGAAGCAGCAGAATTTATTAAGCAAATGCCAATTGAACCAAGTGGCAAAGTTTGGGGTGCATTGCTTAATGGGGCTTCAGTTTCTGGTGATGTTGAGCTTGGGAAGTTTGTTTGTGATCATTTGTTTGAGATGGAACCTGAAAATACAGGAAATTACATCATCATGGCAAATTTATATTCAAGAGCTGGGAGATGGCAAGAAGCTGAAAATGTCAGGGAAAAGATGAAGAGTATTGGATTGGAGAAAATTCCAGGCGGTAGTTGGATAGAAACATGCGGAGGGGTTCAAAAGTTTATAGCTAGAGACGTGTCAAATGAAAGAGTTGAAGAAATTTATGGGATGTTAGAGGGATTGCTTGAGATGATGATAGAAGAAGGGTATGTTTTCATGGATGAATTTGATGAGGAAAGCATTTGTTATTGATTACCAAAGTGGTCAATGTTATTGAAATTGCAGATGAAGGATGGTGAGGGAGCATTCAACCTTAAGGCCCTTTATTTCACACTGATCTGTGGATCTTGTATATCAACATATCGTAAAGAAAAGCTTTTGGAGCTTTTAGAAGTGCCATTCCAGATGGAATTAAACTGAGAGGAGTGACCAATGGTCCCGGGTGGAATTCAGTTAGGACATGCTCTGTTTTTCCCTCATTGAGAAGGTTAATGATTGTGGCCTGAGGGGACCATCAATAGAGAGGTAGCCACTGTTAATGCTCCCTTGGGCACAATCTTGGTCATCTATTTTGATCACTTTGTTGAAGAGCCATAATTACAAAGTTTTGTATTTGAAGTGAGTTTTCAAGAAACTGCCCAACTAGATTCATGAGCTCCCAAAGCTCCATCCAAGGGCGGCAAGACACGTATTTCTTTGATCATCTGGAAAATGAGCTGCACATTGGATGGTTTGCATTTGTCTTTTTGAAAAAATTTGGTAGCCTCTGTGAGCACTTTTGCAAGTTCAGCTTAATTACTGTTTGCTGATTAGCTGCTGCCTGGTTCGGACTAATTGACTGATTGGGTTACCAAATAGTGTCAATAAATTTTGTCTAAGTACCATTGTTGTCTTGTGTTTGTATAGGGGTTCATATTCTCCTATGTTGTTGTTGTACGATCTTACTATGGGCAATGCTACAAGGACCTTATTTAGAGACCTTGACTATACATACAGTTTAAGGTAAGTAAGAACCCAACTTTATGATACCCCAGATATCATTGTGCCTCCTATAAAGTGGGTCTTTTTCCTCAATTAGAATGCCTGCAATGCCCAGTAAGGCTCACCATTACCTCTGCCTAGGATTCTCAAGGCGTTAAGTCGTAAGCATATTGATTAAATTAGCCTAGTGTGGTCCTTTTGTGGTCCATGACCGGCTCAAATACACCTTTAACAAAGCAAATGCGATGCACTAGTTCATGATATAGAAGGAGATATCACTAGTTACTCAAAGAAGAAATGTTTAGTCAGTGAAAAGTCCCTTTTTTGACAAACCCACGAGTCTACCCACAAAATGGGCCGTATTTGGTGTTGTGGAACTAGGGCGTTACAAAGAATTGTTCATTCGAATCAAATACCAATTCCCCTCTGACAAATTTATTTCAATAATAGATCATCCACTAGTTAGGGTTTCACATTTATTAAGTAGATCTCATCTAAATGTATGATATATAATCCACGATTCAAGAAAAAAACTATGCAAAATGGAGTAGAGGATCCAAACCCTTGGTCTTTAATTTTTTTGGTTATTAAAAGAGGGAGAGAACCAGTAGATAGTAACCTCCCTGGGCATGACCGGTTTGAACCACAGTTACTAACTCGGAAAGACAATTCGTCATCACAGCACCACCAAATCTAAGCAGCAAACAACGACATTCCCTTGAATCGAACCTTCCTTGATAACCCCATAAGAGTCCAGAACGATCTTAAACGAGTATGACTTTACTACTAGACTACCAACTCAGATGATTCCAAACTCCTTAGTCTTATTTTTTAGTTTTGTAATCACTTCTAGACCCAGAACCCAAAGAAATATGATCATAGCTGAAAATGGAGAATGTAAGCAAGAAGGGTGACAAAAAGCCCCTGATAAATGCCGAGTGCTTCCCGGGGGTAACTTGCAGTTTTCACAGCCTTTACTATTATTATTGCTGCTTTGTAGGGACAGACAGAAATAGTGAGCGTCCATGGATGGGCCAAATTGTTTTTTTTTGCTCTTCTGCTTGTTGTTTTCTCCTTATATTAAAAGGAGATAATGAAAAGAAAATGACTGCCAAAGGTGTCTGAACTGGACACATACTTGTGGACAAACCCCCGACATTTTTAGCCACTCCCTTCCATTCTACTCCACCTCCTCACTCACCCTCCAAGGTCTCATCTCACACCTGTCACCCATGTATACTTTAGGCATAGTATCATAGTGCATCTACCAGGGAGATTTTTTTTATGATAACTTTAAAGGGATAGACTACGATACTGAAAGATGTACGGTACCAAAATTTATAATTTTTTTGATGTGTAAGTTAAAATTTTTAAAGGTCATGATCGATCATGATAGATTGAGATTGATATCTAAATTATAATTTTTAAAGATCAAGTTACAACTCATAAGAGAGAAGTTACAACTCTTCAACAAAAATCTATGATCGATCATATATATTTGTGATCAATCATAGTTCCCATAAACAGTTATAACTTTTTCTTTTTAAAGCTATAATGTTTTTATAAAAGTAATAAGTGGCGATACGATTCCAAATTTTTTTTATTCGGTACCGCAGCCTTGCCCATATGTGTCGGTTAAATTTTAGGTTCACCGGGGAGAATCAAATCCAAGTCATTGAAATCTTTACACAGTAATGCTATTGGGATCTTTGTCAAGTGTGTGATATGTTTTTAGCGAAAAAGTTCGACAATTGCATTTTTTTTTGTTATAGGTGCCCTAGTTTATGTCGATTATTTTTTTGAGGTCAACGACTAATCACCATGGCTTAAACTAAATTAGAGTATGTCCCTAAAAGAACAAGCGTGACTAACCCTTAAGGCTCGTTTGGTTGCCGTATTATAAATAAATAGATTAAATAAAGTAATACAATACAACTAGTCAAAATACAAGATTAAATAACGTATTAGAATAATACGTAATTTTATTTAGTATTTGGTAATATACAATATAACGTTAGATAGTTGTTATTTAATTTAATATGTTGTTTGGTTAGGGAATTATTTCATGGTATTAATATTGAATTAACAAAAAAAATTTCTATCAATGTTTGTTACATTGATGACAGTTTGATTTTATTAGTAGAAGGGTTAAAATAATAGGTATGTAGAATAATACATTTGAGTTGGATTATAATATCACATCTCTTGATAGTTTTAAAATACTTCCATAATACATGTCTATCGTATAAAAAATACATGATAAGTATACGTTTTTTAAATTAATACGATATCAAATTTATTTACCAAACAAATTATTAGGCCTGATTAAATAAAAAATAATTCAATCAAATATTTAATCTACTTATAATACATCTATCAAACGAGCCCTTAAAGAATATAAGAGGAGATTTAACTTGAAATTTATAGATTACCAAAAACCAAACTCAACAATAATTACATTTGTAATTATGCTATTGGAATATGTTATCGAAACATCATCATGTCAGGGGTACAAATAACATTACTTTATGTAATTATTGTCATTTAGTCCCATTGCATTATGGGTAGATTAATGTTGATTGGACTTAAATTTGTAAACCCAATTAACAATTCTAGCTGCTTCATTGTAGTCATTAGATCAATAGTGAATCTCATGGTTGGATGAGATCCAATTTTCATCAAACTATTATTATCGACCAGTGTAATCCTATTGAGACTTAAAAATTTGACATTATCTGCTGAGTTAATAATTTGGTTTATTTGTAACCGTTTGATTAACACTAAGCTTCAATATTTAATAGAGTTTACGATCAATTCAATAACTATAGTGACTTAGGTGAACAAATTAACTCAATAAATTAGATCCTAATAGCAATGCTCTATCGATTAAGTCTCCAAATTTCTTATAGATTAAGTACAAATATCATTTTGTTTATGGGATTATTGGCAAAATATGTTGAGACAAGCCAATTACATTTACATTAGAAACTAATACTCAGTGCTTATAGGAGAAACAGTGAATGCATAGTTGAGTCAAACTCCTCCTTTTAAAAAGCCCACAGGTCCCCAAAACTCATCCCCCCTTCTCCAAACCCAAGTCCAAGTGCTAGTCCATCATAGCACATGAACCCATAATGGAAGACCAGAACTCCACCGCCACTGTAATCATGAACGCACTCTCCACCCTAACACCACCTCAACTCTCAGATCTGATCCACTCCATCTCCTCCCTTCACCACCTCCACCGCCGCCGCCTCTCATCCCTTCTCTCCTCCCCCACTCTCTTTTCCCTCACCCTCCACCACCTCCACTCCCTCTCTCTCCACTGCAAGTCCCTTCTCATTGCCCGCCACCTCTTGTTCACCCTCACACACCTTATTCGCTTCATGCAAACAAAAACAGCCCCACCGTCTTACGCCACCACCACCCTCAAACTCCGTGACCTCGACGCCGTTCTCCTCCTCCTGCTCCTCTGTGAACTCCGGCAGCACCACCCAACAGCCCTCGAAACCCCACACGGTAAGTGGCGTGTTGCCCTTTGTGAATATGTCTCTGATACGATGCTAACACTCTCTGGCATTGGAGTTTCGAATAGTGAAGTCTTGATCAAGTATATTGAGGTGGTGACAAAGTGCAGGAGGTTTGTCAATGCAATGGGTTGTGATCGTGGAGGAGGGAAGGAGGGGAGGGAGATTGCAACGTCGGTGGACGTGGCGGTGGCGCTGCCGTCGGTGGAAGTAAGTGGGAGCGGAAAGGAGTGTGTGATATGCAAGGAGGAAATGAGAGAAGGAAGAGATGTGTGTGAATTGCCTTGTGATCATTTGTTTCATTGGTTGTGTATACTGCGGTGGCTGAGGAAGAGGAATACATGTCCTTGTTGCCGGTATCGGCTTCCGACCGACGACGTGATCGGAGAGATCCAACGGTTGTGGGAGGTCCTGCTCAAGATCGGAGGTGGTGATCCGTCTAAATTTTCAGCATAATCTAGCTGTTCCATAATTTTAGTAGTTGAATTCTAAATCTACCCAAAAAGCTCGAATGAAAAATTATGAAGTAAACTCGAGATCTCAACTTCAAAACTTATTCTGTGATTCTATTTGATATTACTCAAAATTTATGTTGTAATTACAAGTCTAATAACATAAGCAAATGTATATAATTATGAGTCTTTTTCCAATTCAATAATGACATCGTAAGTCATTGCGATGTATGTTGACTTTGAAGGAAATGAAATGGAAGAATTTTGTAGGTGTATGAGTTATAATGAATGGTTGTGATGAACAAATTGAAGAGCATCACTCATTCTTGATAAGACCTTTGGCTGTTTTGTGTGGTAAACGCCATGGGGCAAGGGGCAAGGGGCCAAGCAGATTTATTTTTTTGGATTGGGGTTGGGGAAGAGATATGAGTACGTTCTCTCATTCCCACTAGAATAGAGGAATGAATTAACTTTGATAAATCAATAAAAACGGAGTTCTCTACAATTCTTTTCTTATTTTTGTTCAATAAGAAATTCGAGACGAACGATTGAAAAATATGAGTCTATTCTACTAAATTTATTGAATACAATTATGGGTCTGAAACGCTGTCTAAATTTCTTCCAACTTCAATCATGAAGAAAACTCTTAAGGGGGTTATGTGGGTTTGACAATTACAGGACAGAGACTCGGTTTAATGGCACAATCAATGCATGATCAATCCAAAGTCATTTTGTGGATGTTTGGGTGATGCAGAGGGTAGAGAAGGTTGTATCAATTGAAATTGACAAGGTGGTCCAAATTTTTTTGAGGGTGAAAACCACCCAGATCATGCCATAGCTGGATGAATACGTGGAGCTTCATGATTTTGGGGGAAAAATGGAAGCTTAATTTTTTTAGTACGGCTCGGGCAAAATAATTATAATATTTGTGTCTAATTTAGAGATTTTATTTAGTTACTTACTGTATATGATCCTGGTATATGGACAAAACAAAAGAATACAAATTGAGTGACAAGGATTATCTCTCTCTTTTTCTCCCTCGGGCTACTTCTGTTCTGTTTGGAGACAGAATCTGACATGGGATGTCAATATAATTTTTGAAATTGTCATTCTAATTTTACCATAGAGTAATTGTTGATTTGAACATCTCCCTATATAGGGGTGTTTGAGCCACCTACCTCGACTTTTCCCCTCTTGAATCGGACAAAGATAGAATATTTACGTCAAGACTAAAATATTCATAAGGGATAAATTCTTAAAAAATTGTCAAAGTTCGAATTCAGAATATCTGAATTTATAGTTCGTCTCTATTATAACTTAAACTACCCTTTTGAGTTTTTTAAGCCATTTAAATGCAATCCAAGAATCATCTACTGCAAAAACATAGCTTACGATTAATGAGTAATGACAAACAACAATCTATATTATTTTTCACTTGTGTATTACCGAACTTCTATCGGACCTTTGTGCAAAGCTTCCTCTCTACATTGAGAGTAAATCTAAGGGCGGTGGACCTAAACGAAATATACACATCCGTAGGATATTCAAATTATCACTAGGCTAATCCTTGAGCTTAATCTAAGTAATTAAAACATGGTAAAATTGTCATTGTTCATATTGAAGCAACAAATTAGTAGATCACAGTGACCAATTACAGATCAAGATGTTGAATGTCGTTTAATATTTGGACTAATCTAAGATATTGCCCTCACTGATCAGCCCAAACTACCCTAATCCAAAGTAGGCCTAAAATGAAAGACACACCCCAACACCAAACATTTGAGTTAGCTGAACTTCAACACAATCCATCCTGCCCACTCCGACTATAGCTCAAATCATTCTTAAAAAATGTCTGTGGGATTTCCCTGCCTAGGTCCCTCGAGAGGGCTTTTCCAATGGATGAGGCCTAGTAGGGTCATGCTCTAATAGGAATTTCACATTTGGTCCCCCTCAAACACCCTTTTTACTCAAAAAAAAATCCGTTCTATCAAAGTTTTTTTCTCGATTACAGGATATTTTGGTAAAACTAGAGAGATATCGGAGATAATAAAACAAAGAAAAACAAGATACAGAAATTTGACGTGTTTTGACATACTATGCCTACGTTTATGGACATAATCTCCTATGGGATATATCGATGTATTATTAATTAAAGGTGATTGATTACATGAGACTTAATCCTATTTATAGGGTTTGAATTACATAAGATAAGATAAAAATAAATCACGCATGTCTATCATTATTTATGTGTATTCAAATAAACCTAGATATCGATGAATTTTTTTGGATCTTATTGTATCTCACCACCTTGAAGTTGCTCCACTCATATTTCTGTTGTTGCCCTTGTATGTGTGTGTGTGTGTGTGTTTGTTTATAGGATGGGGTTATTCCCACCCTACAAACATTCATTCTCATCTCATTTATTTTTTTTTATTAAATTATTAAGTTCACTGCTTCTATACTCACTTCATTGGTAGTTAAGTCAATCCCATGTTATACACACCTTTTTGAATGAGTAAGTTCACTTTATATTTTTTCACGATTAGGTTTCATTCACTATATCCTCCAGTATACTCATAAAAATATTTTTTCAAAATGAATTTCTCTTCTTTCTAATATGAAAAATAAAAAAGAAAAGAGCGGTGTTTGTTTATAAGGTGGAGCTATTCCCACCCTACAAATATTCATTCTCATCTCATTTAATTTATTCTTATTAAATTATTAAGTTCACTCTTTCTACACTCACTTCATTAGTAGTTAAGTCAATCTCATGTTATAAACACCCTTTGAATAAGTAAGTTCACTTTATATGTTTTTCACGATTAAGTTTCATTCACTATCATCTCCGGTACACTCACAAAAACATTTTTTCAATATGAATTTCTCCTCTTTTCTAATATGAAAAAATAAAAAAAGAAAAGAAAAGAGTATCATAGAGGCAGACTGGTATTATCAATCGACTCATTTGTATATTTTTCTGTAATTTTTTTTCAGTACGACAGTGCTATCCATTTCTTACAAGTGTTTGCACTCTACTTGTGCAGTGACTACTATAGGCACATTCATTTCAGCATCCTCAAATTCTTTTGATTGACCAAAAAAAGAAAGAAGAAGGAATAAATAAAGGGCACTTGATCCTGTCAAGCATGACTCAGCTACCCAGCTTGAAATGAACATCATTATTCATAAGTCACTTTCTTTATGAGGCAGAACCTTATTCCAGTCTGTCTTAGTTCCAAGATGTATCATGATCCTTTTTCTTTTTTCTTGTTTGGGTATTAGATATGTAGATAGGCTACTCTACATATCCACCAAGGAGCATTGTCTCTTACTATCACACAACTATCTGTAGGGAATCCCACTGCACATACGTCGGGGCCTGATACTGCATACTCTGAGCGCTAAAGAGTAAGTTTAATACCAACAAGTTGTCGTAACTATGAAGACTCAAACTCGAACCCATGTATCATGAGCTTCCCAACATGTAAAACCTCCCTTGAAATTCATCTGGTGCTATTGATCTCATTTTAGATAATTTGTAATTATTAATAAAAAATATTTAAATAATAAATAATAGCAAAGTAAAAAAAAATTACATACGGCATTTTTTTAGGGAAAATCACCAATAAATCCTATTTTTCCTTCCAAAGAACTATTAAATTCTATCATATTTACCTTTTGATAATTTATTTTCAAGAAGTCCTACACTCCATTAATGATTTATTTTGTTCCAATTATATCCTTTTCATGAAAACATAAATTACATGTTTGTTTATAATGTTATTCAATTATATTTATTGAAATATAATTTTTTCTCTTAAATTAAAATCCATTAAGCTATACTTTTAATTATCGAATCATCCACCCTATTGACAGGTAGGAGTTCATATGCGAGTAAATCTTACATAGCGTAAAAGTCATTGCATAAATAAATATTTTTTTTAATTTATCTCTTAAATATAATGTTGTAGCTATGAATGCTTGAATTTGTTTTATGCCTTAAAACAATAATTATTTTCTATTTAATTCAAAACGTGGAAGGTGAAGCAAAAAAAAACATAATTAGCTAAAATTTTCACAATGATTGTATTTATAGATTAGTTTTTACATTATTAATTTATGTAATTGTATGTCTTTATGGTTAAGATTTGATAGTCAAGTGAATCAAAATTTATATGCTTAAAAAATTAAATATAATAAAAAATAGAGTTGTATAATTTAGCATTTTTATAAATCTTTATTGTTAATCACGTGTTTTGGGTGTTATGCAGTGATAGGACTTAATGGTTATTTTGAACGAAAAATAAAATTTATCGGTGATTTTTCTTTTTCTATTTCATTTTTATTAGGTAAAGACTGAAAGGATCATATAAAAAAATTAATTTTCCATCCCCATAGTTGAACCCAGTTAAATGAGTTAATGGGAATATTTAATGGGATGGTGAAGGCACCAAAACCTTTGCCCCACTTACCAGTGCTCTGTCATAAGTGGTCCAGCTCCAGCTAAATGATAACCAGTGTTCTTTAAGCCAGATCATTCATCCTCTCTACTTTTTTTTTTTCTTCTTTTCCATTGTTTTTTGATTTAAATCATCAAAGAAAGTTGTGTAGGTAGCGTATTAGTGGACATGATCAAGTGAAGGGCGTAGTAACTGTCCAGCTGGTAAAAAATTTAGCAATATTTTATTTATTTTTTTGGTTTATCGGTTAAGAGTGTTCGAATTATTTTACGTGTATCTCAGCTAATCCCTTTCCGATCCGGTCATAGACAGGTCATCCAAGAGATAGTTCAAGTGATAATAGGGATGAATTATAAATCTAAACGTCGTGACTCACAAGTAGGAATCTTGACAATCATTTGAGGTCAGACAATAAGATATTTATTATCGTATCTGATTTTTTTTATTCAATAAAACCGTGACGTTTGAAAAATCTTGTTATTTATAGTTTCATTCTTTTTTCTTATTATTGTGATACATGGGTATAGATTACTCAGCAGAAGCCTCCTTTGAAAATGATTTCTTGGTATCTTACCCTAGCCTGACCCCTAAAAAATCAAGCTATCCTGAAATAACAGGCTTTATTAATGGTTGAACAGAAATAGGACCGTGAGTTTCAGTTTGTAGGGCCATACCCATTTATATACAACAAGTTTCAGTTAGGGTTGATAATTAAATCGAATTTTTCAAGTTTGTTTTGTTTTTGAGCTTGTTCTTACTTGACTTATTTTTTAAACGAGTTAAATCTGAATAATTTTTTAGACTCGTTTAGAAAACTAGTTCGATAAATTCAGTTCGAACTTGATAGGCTTGATTATTTATGTGTAAATGCTCAAGCTCAATTTGAATTTTGTTCGTTTTGGACTCATTCAACTCAACTAGTTTAAAAAACGAGCTAAAAATTATTTAGAAAAACGAGCTCGATAGACTTAACTCGAATTCATTCGGGTTTGTTCAATTATCGGCCCTAATCTCACTTGAATTCACAGTAGAGGATCACCCAATAAGAGAAATAGAAGAATAATGTATTCGGTGGGATATACCAAGGAGTACTATATTGTAAACAGTAAAGGACAGTTAAAGCATTATCAGTTACAATTGTTACCAATTCCAAAGCAGAAGTAACAGGGGAGTGTCCATTCCTTTGTCTATTGTTACAAATACACCATTTTATTGTGGGGCAAGAGTCCAAGCTCTGACATAGGTTTTCTATTCTAACAATCATAGTAAGCAACTTATCTTCTTTGTTCTTTGCTTTCTCCAAACTTCTTAAGTTCCTACAAATCTGCCACAACTTTTTGCTTTGTTTAAGCTTTTGATTTGAAACACAATATAATAATCTACCACAACTTTTTTACTTTGTTTAATGGTGGGCCTATCCGGGTCCTGAAAATGAAAAATCAGTACAAGCTGCAGAGAGACACTTGCAGTTGGTTTCAGTGGAAGGCCAAATATAAATGGCTGAAATATGTTTGTGCTGGCAAACATGGAGGTGAGTTATCTCTCTCTCTCTCTCTCTTCATGACCATTTATCTTTGTGTGTCTGTGATTAGCCTGAGTTATTTGCAAAATGTGACATGGGTATTGTCTCAGTGAAAGGAAAATGGAAGGGGAGGATAGTTTGAGAACTTTAGAATGTTTAAAGGGGAGATTGCTTGCAGAAAGAGTGGCTTCAAGGGTTGCCAAAGAGGAAGCAGGGCAAATGGGAAACAAGGTCTGTAGTCTGTACTCTCTCTCTCTCTCTCTCTCTCACACACACACACACATTTGACACACTGTGTTGTACATTCATGCCTGTGATCTCCTGTTTATCCCCTCCTGATTAGATTGATTGTACTTATTTCTTTCTTTATCCACAATAAAATTTTCTGACTTGTTATTTGCTCTCTCTCTCTCTCTCTCTCTCTCTCTCTCTCTCTCTCTCTCTCTCTACAAAATGCAGCTTATTGAGCTAGAGACCCTTTTGAGAGCAGAGATAAAATCAAGGAACAAAGCTGAAAAGAAACTGAAATTCCTAACAAAGAAGCTTGAGTCCATGAACATATTCTATGTTTGTGATGAATCAGAGCACTCCAGTTTGTTGGAGAAGAGTGAAAATTCCTATGTGACATCTACAGCTTCTTCAAGTACAAAAGGACCAGAAGATAAGGAACCCATTTCCCAAATTACAAAATCTACACAATGTGACATTGAAGAACCAATGGAGAAGACAGAGTCCCCAGTGGTCTTAAAGAATTTGAAGTACAATGTTTCACCATCTAGTACATCAGGTCAAAGCTACAGTAGTCCTTCAATTGAAGAGACTTTAAGTTTTACAGACAAAGCTGATTCTGAAAATTCCAATGAGGTTAACTCAGGGCAAAACTACCATGATTCGAAAACTTGTGATCATAGGTATGTGACCACAATCTATGCAATTCATTGAAATTGAGTGTGTCGATTTTTTGGAGAACGATTGTGGTACTGAGTTAGTTACGCTTCAATCTGGTAGCATAAGGTTACTATTTAATCTGATAAAGTTATTTTCAATTTGGGTAAATATTGTAAATATTAGGATGGATTTCAAAGGACCACTTATGTAGTAAACTCACTGGTCTGAATCATTACATTTTCAATATGGTACCCAAAAATAACTTATTAGGTAACATAAGGTTTGTTTGTGTTAGGTAGGCAAGTGTTTTTTGATTAGTAAGAAGCATTGATTCTTGTCGGGTTGCAATTTTTTAAATTATGTGTTAAGCAAAAAGTACGACAATCAATCCTTGAACTTAAGGAAAAGTTACCATACTAAAAGCGAGTGAAGAGACCCATTTAAATGGGGCACAAACTCTAACTAGTAATAAGTTTGGTATTGATTTATTAAACCTGATTGTTAGTGGGACTGATGGAATGTACTCATAGCTCTCCCCCCATAGCCCCCAAAAGCGTAGGGGAGAGAGCATACGAGCAAAAATAAATTCAAAATTATTTTAAAAGTAAAAATATTTTTTAATGTCAGTTTTTATGTTTTTTTAAAATAAAAAATGTTACCAAACGCACCCATAGCCTTTTCTTGTGTTTTTAGTTATAATTTGTTGTTTGCACACGCATACTACAGCTCTTACTCAAAACCATACAAAATTTTGTGCTTGCTTAGTTAGAATTCCAAGATTGATAAGATTGTTTTCAATTTTGTAGCTCAAAATCTTCAATTGAAGAAAAGGATGTTAATGGAGAAAATGACCAGAAAGAGGATGACCATGTTGACAACTCATTGGCATTAGTTCCAGTTGATTTGCCAAAGACAACACCCATCATTGATCAAGAAACTCTTGATGCAACTGTTAAAGATGTTCTTGATGCTTTAAGGCATGCTAAAGAAAAGCTTCAGAGTTCAATGGACAGAAGACATATGATTAGGGTTGGCTCAAGATAAATTTGTGTGGCTTATGCAGTGATATAGAAGATGTTTTGAATTAGCAATAGCTTCTTTGATGGTGCACCATGCAATGGAATTGGGTGCTCTTTGTTCATTCTATGCTTTCACCCCTACGACTAGAGTTGTCATTGGATCGTGGTTTTTAAACCGCAAACAAGACTCTCTATCTCTTATCTCTCTTGTATCCTTTTGATCTTCTATAACTTGCTCAAGAACCAATTCCATATTTTGTCGTAATTAAGTTTCATCCGAAATCGCATGCTGTTAAACTCTGTAGACAAGAGTTTGTGCCTCTCCCTGTACCCCCACTTGAAGGTGTATTTTCTGGCTTCTGCTTGCCATGTAACATTCACTGTTGTTGTGAGTTCTGACTTTGTAGTTCACTGGATAAAAACCTTCATTTCGTTTCTGATTTACTGCCTTCTCAACTAGTGGGTTTTTTTTAAAGGTGAGAAATGTTCGTACCAACTTACGTACATTTCAATTAATCTTCTCTTTGATCCGGTTTTTTAACAGGTCATCTACGCCTAGACTAATGCTCTGTTTAGTACGATGGAATGTTGGAAAGATGAAAAGTTTGAGGGATAGATAAAATATCATGTTTGTTAAAGAAGGAAAATATAAAGAATGGAAAAATTGATGAATGAGTTTTCCTTCCAACCCATCAAAATCAATCCTTCTAAAATTGGAAGAAAAATGAATGAAAAATTAATTATTTTTGTTAAAATGTATCTCATATATCTATATTACTATAAAAAGTGAGGATAAATAAAAAACTTTTATTTGACAAAATTAACCCTATAAAAACAACTAATGCCACTTATATCTTACTTTCTCAAAGGCTGGTTATATGTTTTTTTTTTCTTAAGTAAAATGTCAACAAAAGTGAAAAATTTTTGATTGACATTAATAACTTTAGTAAAAGAACTAATGCCCCTTATATCTCACCCTTTCATATTCCCCTCTTCAATTTTTTCTCTATTATTAGTTTTAAATTAATTTCATACAAATAAATCAAGTACATAATATAAATTAATTAGTCCTAATGTATCAAGACTCTCAGTCTTCCAAAACAGATGTCTCTATAGCTTCTGGGAATTAATGTGTGCAGTTGCATTGACTACACCAGTTACCAAAATTTTCCCCTTTCACATGTTTTCTTGTGTTTTGGTTCATACACTACTCCTGCCTCTCTTTCTCTCTCATGTACACACCTTGCGGCTCGCCATTGTGGAACCAGTCTGTGGTACCATATGCTGAGATATTTTTGTCCTCTTATAATTTTTTTTGGTGTCCCGCTTGCAGCCATGTTTTATGAATAAGTCATCTTTTTTTATAAGTGTTTGTTCTTTCATTATGAAGAGGTTTGTACATGCCAGCATGATTATTTCCTTGTATTTCATTTAGCACCTAAAGTTCTTGTTTGCATGCCAGCCATGATTTTTTTTTGCATTTGTTTGACATAAAAATTATGTGCATCAATAGGTGATGACTCAATCGAGTGCTTGTGTTTGTTCATAATAATCAGAAGTTGATTTTTTGAAATTGCTATTTGTCTTTGGTGTTAGTTTGGACTTTAATATGGAAGGGTGTATTCAAATTGCAATTTTTGTACTTATGGAGTTTTTAATCTTCAAAAGAAGAGTCAATTCATTAGCATTTTAATTGTTTTCCGAATAATACGATTAGTTGTTTGCTTCTGTTTATCAGTCATGTGAGGGTCATTGTATGAAGGTTTCAAATTACCACTAAGAAGTTGTATCTATCTCTCGTTTTGTTCCTAGATTATTTACCATTACTCTAATATAAGGAAATTTACACTTAATACAAGATACAAGAAGTGTATGCATAACCTAGGACTTTGATATAAATAGAAACTTTACACTTCTTCCCTTATCCCCTAATGAAGGTAAGAGTTATTAGATGTGTAATGGGGTGATAATCTAATATTTGTTATTTAGCATTATCCCCACTCTATTCTTAACCCAGTGTTCATATGCGTTTTCGAGTGTGGATTGGAAAACGATGTGTATAAGCTTATCTTGAACATATGTGAAAGGCTCTGGAAAAACTAATATGTGAAAGGCAATTGTTAATCTATGTTTTGTAATAGTTTTTTTTCCCTAGGGCTCTTTTACAAACAAAACCAACTCCACCAGCACCACCACTAATGAATCAAGAATAAAAAAGGGTAACTTGAAGCAAACCTTTTTTAATGTTCAGGATTTGTAATTCTCTACGCACTGCGATGCTCCTGATCTTTACCTCAAGTGTATAAAGTTAGTGTCTGGCAATTTCAATATTGTTGAGAGAGTTAGAATATCTTCTAGAATCATGATCGCTTTGAGATTTTAAAGTTCACTGATGAAGCTGAAATGGTATAATCCCTTACACTACACCTTAATCTCAAATTACTATTGGTAAAAGGCATTC
This sequence comes from Ilex asprella, assembly GCA_023539305.1. Lineage (NCBI taxonomy): Eukaryota > Viridiplantae > Streptophyta > Magnoliopsida > Aquifoliales > Aquifoliaceae > Ilex > Ilex asprella. The sequence continues at coordinate 17,198,043 of CM042200.1, read as the reverse complement.
ATCTTATCAATGCATTATTAGTTGTTTCAGCAGTAATATACAACTAATTAAGTAGTTGAACTATTTCATGCCCCAACTGATAAAATTATGTGTTAATTCATTTTCTTTATAAAACAAAGGAAAAAAATAACAAGGAGGCACAGAGAGACATAGAGCATGTATTTACAACAAAGTCACGTCATGGAGTATTTAAAGCACATGCACATAATGGTGCTCGTGTGGGCCAAATGACATTGATCCTATCAAGAATAGAGGTTTATGTAGCAGATTCTCTATGTGTCAAGGTCTCCAACTCTCGATCAAAAAAAGGTCTCCAACTCTCAATTCTACACTTCACTATTTGTCACAAGAGGTTAATGGAGGTTTTTGACGGTGTAAACGGATGTGGTTGCTCCTAGAACTTCACTCCTCAATCTGTGACCAACATGTTATTTGCTGCGTTTTGATTTTTTCTTAATAGCACAAAAATAGTTTAACATATCTTCATTTAGTAATAACTCAAGGTTTTTTTCCAAGACTTAAGCATAGTGGTCCGGATGTATGTGTTTGTAGATTATTTCAGTGGAATGATCCCATTGCTGGCATGTAGAATAATAAGATTAAGTATTATATACCAACAGATAACTAGAGTTTTCTCTTTATTTAACCGAATTAGTTACTATGTTCATGTACAATCAATACTCAACATTTTTTTGATTTGATGTGCTTGGTTTAGTTGTTTGCATTTTTATATACTATACGGTAAGTATTAGTTGTTGGGCAATCCTATTTTAATATGTTGCTATAACTCGAACTTCAAGGATTATGTACTGATTAGCTATACTCATGTGTTCTCCGGGTACCCATAAGTATTTGACAAAGTAAGTACTTGAAGAACAACAACATGAGGAATTGGCTTTGCTTAATTGCTTCCAATGAAAATAGTAATGTTTATGTGCTGCACTACTTCAACATTGCCAAGAATGAAGGGGGAAGACGATGACTGAAGATCAAGTTCAATGTTTGTCTCACATTACTTGGTGTTGGCATTCACTCTAAGAACCTTTGTTTTCCTGTTCAACTTTATGAACTTTCAATCCAGTTGTT
>CM042200.1:17140134-17191957 GCA_023539305.1 Ilex asprella | reverse complement strand
TAATTGACAATGGATGGCTACAGTGGTGGTGGTAGATGTGGTGGAGTAGGCGACGGTGGTTGGTGGCAATGATGGGCAACAATTGGTGGTGAGTGTTGACGTTGGCCGACAATGGTAGTCAAATGATAGTGGTAATGATAATAAATATAAGAATAAAATGATGATGGTGATAGTGATGGTGATGGTGATAACCATGGACAACAATGACAGCAATCGATAGTGAGTAATAATAGTGGTGATGGTGACGTTAGTGCAACGAGGGTGGGGTGTGGGTGGAGTTATGGCAATGGCGACGTTGAAGGCGGTAAGGGTGATGGTGGTGGGACAATAATGGCAGTTATAAAATACGACAGCAATGATGATGATGATAGGATGCAACAATAGTGGTGGTGATGGAACAGTAAAAGTGATGATGGTGGTGAAACAATAAAAGTGATAATGGTGATGATAAAGTGGTAACAACAACAATAGTGGTAGTAATGGTGGGATAGTGCTTGTGGTAGTGGTGGTAGTAGTAGTACTAGTGACGGTGGTAATGGTGGTGGAGCAATAGGAATGAAAAGGGTAGAGATAATGATGAGATAATTTCAAACACTATTTTTTTTAAATGCTTATTAAAAAAGAATCTTAAAAATACTTTTAAAAAATCACTCCAAATACACTCTTAGTGACCTATTTTTCCTATTACATTTAGAATGTTAATATTAAACGTTAAATTACCTTTAAAGTAAAATTTAAAACAATCTTAACCACAAAAAATAAATTATTTTATTTATCTTTTGAGATTTATATTGTATTATATTTTATTGTAAGTGGTGCAACAATTATTTTTGCACTTAATCACCAAAGCACTCCAGAGTAGCCAAAAACATGACAGAAAACACAGGATTCCACAAATAGCAAATATATATGTCTATATTTTGCACAATGGAAATGGAAATGGAAAGGATAATAAAAAAAACAATAAAATGATTCCCCCAATCAACTTACCTTGTCTTCCACATATTCAAAATCAACAAAACTAAAAAAGTTTCAATAACAAATCTACAAAATTCAGTTCATCAAACAATATCCTCCACCGATTTCTGCACATACGGACTCCAAACACAATTCACCCGGTGAGACCAAAAGATAGTTCACAAACACCTCCTAAATTGTCAACATAGCTTCAATGACCACCTTAGAATATCAGAAATTCTGTAAACCATGGCTAGGAAAATTAAACTTCTCATTAGCAAAACTACCAGTCATCAAAACTACATGTCTGAAATACTTTTATCTGCCAACTTTAACATCAACTAAATATTCCACCACGTCTCGTATGTCCATCAAGTTCAAGTTGGAACAGCAATAAACAAAATAAATAAACCATATATTTCAAATCCAATATGGACCTGCACAGCTACTGAAGAGTGATGTTTAGAGTGACTACTCAATTCATATCATTCACTGTGACCCAAGACTTGTAGTGGCAAAAGATATGGTGCGTTTCCCTACTACTATGAAATAGTACATATCAATGACCCTTACTTAGACATTTATGTCAGTGCGTCAAAGTGACGCATTAATAAATACTAGACTCTCTCTATACACTTACTCAAAATATTCATTGCTTCTAGGAATCTCATGATTGTGCACTTCAAGAAGATACCAACATGAAAAGATTAGCACTACACATATATAAAACCTAAAGGTTGGAACAATTTAAGATCTCAAAATGGATCACTTATCAAACTACACCTAAGTAGCAACTACATCGGGAGCAACACCAAAATTTTGACACTAAAAGCCTTGGATCATATGATGATAAGACTGACTTTACTGCTGATTCCAACTGGATCTTGAATATGCAACTTGAGACTATGTATGGAATCAGAGGCTAGCCACATGCCAATCAGATATACATTGAAGATAAAGTGGTCAGATAAAATTCAGTTACCTACCAATAATCACTGGAGACTGTCAAGTTTATACTAGAAGCTTTGCAAGCATAAAACTTCTGTTTGCTATGCTTTCAGCATTTCTGATATTCTAAGTAGGTCATTTCAGATAGTTAACACAAAGGAGGTTGCAGTTTGTTATGCCAGGCCTCACCAGGTAAATATATGCTAAATCTTGGATGAAAGAGCATCTCCGTCACCAATATTCCTGCCCTGTGCCCGTAGAAGAAATTTCAAAGTAGAAGAGTACCGCTTGCATGTTAGAAAGTAGATATGGGTGTAATGCTGTCGGGAGAATCACAAAAACTTACTACAACCTGCCAAAGTTATAGAACAAAACAACACCTCATGAATAAGACAAATTGGCTAGGCACCAAAGAAAGCAATTAATCTCAGGCAAGGGCATAGAAACTGCAGATGTAAAAATTTTATCTTGAAAGAGTCTCACTGTAAATCAAAAAAAGCTTTGATGTTCAAGTCCCTCCACCTGCCTTGCCTGCAATAGCTGTCTTCTGAACAAGAGAAAATCAAGGCATAAAGCAACACATTTACAAAGAGTACGTCATCTGGTATGTAAAGTACTACACTAAACAGATGTCTACCGTTTCAATGTTTCCTTCGCCATTCACTTGTGACAGAGAATTAGATGCAGGTTCTGAAAACCTGCAAAATAATGTTAACAAAATGTCCAATTCAATGCTCACACAAGTAAGACAAGTCTGCACCTCTACATTGCAAAATGCACTAAATCATGCCCCTAACAAGCAATTGGGAAAAACCAAAGATGTTGCAATAATACAGACCTGATTGCCCTAGCTTTTTTTTTATCTTCTTCCGCTGTAGCTTTCTTTTTATCTTCTTCCGCTGTAGCTTTCTTTTTATCTTCTTCCGCTGAATCTGTCTTGGAGGCTGCTGTAAACCTGGCAAGCCTAGCTTTCTTCTTTGCTTCCTCATCAGCTGACACAGACTGCACAAGTCCAAACCTGAGAAACAACAGAAAGAGTCATGCAATCTCATTTACTGAAGATTTTCACCAATCAAGCCACTGATTTTGTCATATTCGATCAAGCATGCAGGAAAAAAAAGACCTCTCAGCTCTGGTCTTCCTCTTGTGCTCCTCCGATTTCTTCACCTCATCTGATCCTTGAAAAGGAGACCCAGTGCCAAACCTGCAAGGAAACAAATCAGAAAACAAACCAGAAATTTAAACAACATAAGCACCAATATAATTCAAAAAACATTCACATGAATCTTGAATTTGCCTGGAAACATTCACATAATTGTCAAATTAATATCCTAGAAGAAGGCCATTACCAAACTTGGTCTCCATGATCAATGATGCTAAAATTACAATAAAATCTCATTATTTTTCACGGTACATGAAGTTCCCCATTGCTGACTCTATTATTGCATCTAAGTGTACCACTATGGCATCATTAAAATGAAGTCTTCAGCATCTGTTTCATACACTACAAAATATGAAAAGTAACATATTTATCCCTAAAGTTGACATAAAACATATACCGACTAGAGTCTTCATTAGGGCTAGAGAGTGTGTCAATACATAGCATCCAAAGCAATTTTGCCAAGAACAATTCATGCAATCATGAGATTCAACATGAGTTATGGTTGTTAGTTCCAGATCATGATTGGTCAGCACATCCTCTCCAAGGCAATTGTTCAAAGATGAAAGTGACACAAGAGAATCTTGCTACACCACATAGAACAATTGTTCAAAGACATTGCAACCTGCTATTCTTTGAACAATTGCTTTGGAGAGGAATGTGATAAAACTCACAGGTGAACAGTTAACAGTAGTCCTCAGACATTTTACCACATTGTAAAGGAACTTTTTTCCTTTTTCTTTATATGTTTGTACCTTTGTTCAAGTGGAGAATGAAAACAAAGAGGGAAGCATGCAAGATTTATAAAAAAGACCACCCTTGGAGACCAAGCAAAGCAATGGTATGAAAGGATTTCGCTCTCCATATTACTAAGGAAAACTAATCAAGCAATATAGATTCAAACTCTCAACCAAATACTTCATGTTTTCATACGACCACAAAAATGGAAGCATTGCTTCTTAAAATTGCATTGTGACAAAATCATATATAATGATTTCACAAATCGAGGGGCTTGACCGTATTATGGACTTGCAAGCAAATAAAACTTCCCAGATATCTAAGTTCTCCCTTGGATAAGTCAAAAGAAAAGGTTCTAGATATCTAAAATTTGTTAAATCCTAAAAAATTAGGTCATCTAAATAACACCATTTATAATCAACAAGAACCTGGAATCTAGACCCATCATCAAAAAGTAAAAAGGAGGGTCTTCAGCATTAATGACATCCCTGGAAAGGTCTTCCAATCTATAAAAATACTATAACGCAAGAACCACTTACTTGTGGATTTATAACTTGTAAATGATTCTCTCTGATAGAATAAAAAATGAAGAGACATGGAGTATCAGCATAGATAACATCCATGAGATGTTGACAACCAAATTTGGAAAAATAAACAAACTTCTGCCAAATTAGATTAGTGAGGAGCCAGAAAGCCTCAACCCATGGGGAATGCATAACAACTCCTAAAACACACCAGTTGTGAAAACCCTAATTCTACAGGCATGAACAAAATCGAGCCAACCAAAGCCCAGACCAAAAAAAAACCCTAACCCTGGCCTCTGCCTCCCAAAATAAAATTGATACATGCATGTGAATCTATACATATAGATCAATAAATACAAACTATTAGTACCTCTCAGCTCGAGAATTTCGCTTTTCTTGTTCAGAAAGCTGCACAGGCATCCCGAAACGCTCGGCCCTCTGCATCTTCTTCTGTATCGCCGAAACCGGACCGCTACTGTTATCTTTGTCCCCTTCCTCCGTCGCCACAGTAGTCACCTTCGAGTCGTCGCCGCCGTCCTTGAGGGTCGATTGAGCACCGCCGGTAGATGAAGCACTGCTGTTACTGATCGTTTTGGGAGAGAGGTCTCCGGCGGAAGTCGTCGGAGTGGGATCTGGTTGAGCTAGGGTTTTCTTAGGGTTTTCTACTTTAGGTGAGCTTGTGGTGGTTGCCATTGGTGGGGTCTGAGAAGAGAATGCGTGAGAGAGACGAAGCAGAGGGACCGAGTGATTTGAGAGCTTTGCTTCGGAGGAGTAGTGTTCCGTCTGAGAGATGCTTTGTTGGGTTCGCTTTATATCCCAACCTAATGAAAGTAGCGTCAAGCGAGAAGGTTGAATGGAGATAAATTACATTTTGGTCCCTCAACTATGACTCTTTTTGCATATTATTTCCTCAAATATCATATTTTTTATATTGTACCCTCAAATATGTGACTAATTTTACAGTGCTTCAATTATTAACAACCGTCACAAATTTGATGAAAAATTACTTCATTTTTTTCCCAAACTATATAATTCTTTTCACATTACATTTTGACAAATATTATGCAAAAAGATAATAGTCTTTTGTATATGAGACAATGTAAAATAATTCAATTAGTTGAGGTGACAATACAAAAATTTTATACCGAAAATTTAACATTGCCATCATAAGAACTACAAAACCTTACAACAAGTGCTTTTCTTGTGTAGATCCTATTTCAATGAAAACTTAATGAGTCGATCCACCTACACTTCTTGTTTTTACTGGTATATCTTTAATATTTTTTATTTTATTAGATTAGGTAAAGTGAAATTAAATCCATAGTTAAGGGGTCAAAGTGTAATTTTTCCTTAGTTTATTCTGATCGTTTCACTTTAAAAAAGAGTAAATTTCATTTTGCCCACTAAAAAATACAATAATTTTCAATTTGTCTCGTGGATGATTAATTATTTTATATTACCCCCTCAAATAAATAAAAATGTTATAATGTGATTCACTGTCTTATTTTTGTTTGGTAATCCATCTATTTTATAATTCTTGATTAGTTGATTTGATACAAAACAAATAGACGATCAAATAGAAAATAAGACAGTGAACCAAATTATAACATTTTTATTTGTTTAGGGGTTAATGTAGAAAAAATAATTATTTGAGGGGCATCGCGTTGATTTTAATCTATTTGAGAACCGGATTTGGGGGTGTCTTAATCCAATCTGGGGTGCGATTTGGGTGTGTGTTAGCAATTCATGTAACAAGCTCGTTGAGGGGCTCATTGACAGCAAAACACAGCCTCCCCCTGTGATTCGGGGTACATTTCCACCTTGTCAATAAATTAATGGGGCAATGTGAGATATTTTGATTTTGAGAGCACAATGTGAAATTCACCCAAAAATATGTGCTCTATGTAGAAAATACAATGGACAATCTTTCACGGAGGATATAAAAAAGAGAAATTTGTGGGATGGTACACTTTTTTTTAAAATATTCCTCCAAAAATCTATCTCCCAAACTTTTAGAATAGTAAGTATATTTTTTATAAAATATTTGGTTGCTAAGTACATATTTTAATTTTTTATATTTTAGTAGGACTTAAATGCCCTAACTTATTTTATGCAATATCTAGTAATTTCTTTTTTTTTTTTTGATTCTGTTTTTTTGACTAAGTGGTTTCCTATTTTAATGGACAATTAATCGTTTGAATTTTAAAAAGATTACAAAAATATATTTCACAGATAATGTTTTTACTGTATATTGATTCAAACTGAAATCATTCTTTTTTATTTCTTATTTTTCATGTCTTCATTTCTCATATTCATCGTTTTCAAACAACCGCCGATACCCATTATCAGTCTTATAGATTCTATAAGAGAGGTCATCAATTTTCTGATATTTGATATAACACTATTTTTAAAATTACGTCACTTTTTAGTGACACTATTTTTTAATTATGACAGACTAATTTTAAAATTATGTCACCCTTTGATGTCACATTATTTTTATCTAACTCTTTGATGTCACATTATTTTTTTAAGAATGTCACACTATTTTTTAATTATTTCACTCTTTATTATATAAATTCACTATTTGATGTCATTTTTTGATGTCATACTATTTCTTAATTATGTCACTCTTTTATTTACGAACCCAATTTCACGAGAGTTTTGAATTTTTTAGGGAATTGGGAGTTAATAAGTAAGAACTTTTTTGGAAAATCATAACATTTTAATATAAAAAAATAGTTACTTTTGAAATCTAAATAGTTGCCTTTTTCATGGAAAGAATTTCAATTATACATTTTTATGGACGGATTGCATCAATTTAAAAGTTTTCCCCCTGAATCTTACATGAACATTCCGTGATTGAAAGAGTTTGAATGAAACTCCGTTGAAATAGCAACTCAATTAATGAATTGATTTTGTTTCTTAATTAGGTTTAACTAATTTAATAAATAGATAATTAAAGGTACTACAATCCTTTTGATCCGAAATGTACTTCTTAACAAAAAATTTTGATGATTGGACTTTTTGACAAATAAGTTATTAAAAGTATACCGATCCACAAATATTCCTATAAAAAAAGGGCACCAGGCAAAGATCACTATGAAGTATCAGGATACTGGCCTGTCTAGGTCTTGAACAGCAAAGCTTAACCTATACGTTTCTTTGGCGCCAAAGAATATGTTGCAGTTCCAACCATAATGCTATTTGGATGATCTTGAATTCTTGATCAGCCTATACTGTGATATTCAACAAACTTCAAAGAAAACTACTACCTAAAATAAACACCCCCATCTTCACAATCAAACCAGGTATAAACCATGGATTTAGAAGCCTAAATCAAGCCATATAATACCATACAGTCCGTTAGCCCCTTGGGCGATCAAGGGCACAGGCACTTTCTGGAGTCACTGTTCATTTGGAGCAGAATTGTTTCGATTGGACACGAGACTCTCCCCAGTTTCACCTTGATTAGGCGGTGACTGCATGGATTCTTGATCTGGGAACACTTCAGATTGAAGAGATGGCGCGATGTTATTCACATGTAACCACGTCAGTTCCCACAAGCTATCTCCGCCCAGAGCAGTCCTCTGCACCAACACCCCCTTTGTCTTCATAACAAGCAAGGTGTTCTTAAGAAGCTCCGGGACTAGTTCCTGATGTTTATTGCTTCTCTTGCCTCTGACTTTCACTTTCAAATACTTTTCCATCCAGCTAAGAACACCCAGCCATAGTTTGCAGAAGGTCGTTAATTGCAAGAGCTCGTGAAGCAAATGTAAAAACACTTTTGACAGGAGCTTCAATGCAAGGACAAGTGTCCCTTCCATGTTGCGCTAGTCTTTTTGGGAGTGCTCCTGTGCAATTTCAAGCAAGTCATCAAGCACTGTGAATATGACTAAATCAAAACACTGCAACCATAGTCCATAAGGAAGGTGGACCCCCATCTACTCCCGTCAAGCACATTTGCAATGACAAGAGAGCATGGTTCCTAACTTCTTCTCTTTGATCCAAACAAACTTTTCTCAGTCCCTGCACAAGTTTCAACCACATTTCCCCTATATCCTGGCATCTTTTTACTGCCTCTGCCTCCCCCACGGCTTCCTTGGCTTCTTGAGCCCATCTCGCTAAACAAGCAACAGAACCTGCCATAAGATCCAGTGCACGCACAGATCGATCTGCCTGTCCAACATGTGACTCAGCAAACTGCCTTGCTGCATCGACAAAGAGGCGATAATTAGCCGGCATTAAATAGGCTCCTTCAGACATGATAAACAACAGTGCATCGAATCCTGCTTCAGAAGCCTCTGGGTGTCAAGCTGTGATGGGGAGTAGAGATGTGATTGAACACCATCCCATTTGGGACCGGATGTGTATGGCGTTTGCTTTCACCAGACGACTGACTTCCTGTGTGATTTGCTCACAGTATGCATCAGCAACACGAGGATCAAGCTTCAGAACAAGTTGCAATGACCTCAGCAGTTCATCAGCAAGGTTCTCTTTATAGGGAAGTAGCCGCTGGCAAATCCGTAGTAATCCAAAAACAGCCTTCTCAACCAGGGCACAGGGCATCACAGTTGACTGAACAATGTTGGATATGTGCTCGTAAACATTGCAAATTAATAAACAAAATCCTAACATCCAAAAAATGAAATTAAAACCCAATCGCAATCCAATCATTCAATTTAAAAACCATAACATATAATATTCAATCAAAACCCAACAATCCTACGAATAAACCCAATTTTGAAATGTAACAAACATGATGTCATGGAAAACCCCAATTTGAAAATTAACCACCAATTTGAACACCCAAATTAACATCCAAAAAAATTACTTTAAAATCTGTGTTTGCAGTGTGTATGTGTGTGAGAATGTGACTATGCTCTGTGTGTGTGTGTGTGTTTTCTACTGACTCTGTGTGTGTATCTACTGACTCTCTCTCTGTGTCTGCGATATGTATGTATCTACTTCCTCTGTGCGTGTGTGTTAGCGACTGTGGTGTGTGTGTGTGTGCGTGTGTGTAAGCGACTGGGTGTGTGTGTGTGTTCTACTGACTCTGTGTGTGTATCTGCTGACTCTCTCTCTTTGTGTCTCAAGTATGTATGTATCCACTTCCTCTGTGTGTGCGTGTGTGTGGTAATGTTTATGTTCAAAAGTATGTGTGTTCGATTGCGCGTGTGTGTGTTGTATGTGTGCGAAGAGATAGAGAAAGTATTGTCGTATGTGTGTGTGTGTGTGTGTGTGTGTGTGTGAAAGTCGAGAGAGAGAGAGAGAGGTACCTGGCATCTTCCATGGCAGAGGAGCAAGAAAAAGAGAGAGAGAGAGAGAGAGGGAAAGTGAAAGAGAGAGGTTTGAATTTGGCCGGCGTATGTGATCAAAAAATAAATGAATAATTTTATATAGACTTAAAAATTAGATAAATTTTAAATGTCGAATAGACAGTTCATCCAAATAAATACTAGAATCCACAATTATAATTTTTAAATTTATTTTTTAAGTCTATATACTATTGCTCAAAATAAATTGGGTGTCGTGTGTGTGGTTAAAGTGAGTGTGAAGATGGATTTGGATGGGATTGTGGGTCATTGGATATAGTTAGATGAGTTTAGATGAGATATGAACTGTATATTTAAACTTTAATTAAATCTTAATCGTTGTTCTGTTTTTCTAAATTAAGAAAGTTGATTTCAATTAGAAAATTTTGAATTTGTCTCTATCTTATTAGTATAGATAGTATGTTGGATGGACAAAATTTTGAATTTGTCTCTATCTTATTAGTATAGATAGTGTGTAGATAGACAAAATTTTGAAACACAACTTTAGAGTTAATATCACTACACGAATTCACCTTTTTTGTCATTGGCAAACTAGGGGTAGCAAAGAATTTGTGATACGCACAAGAATAATTGATTTGTTGATCCAAATATTTTTGTCCTTGCGAAAAAAAAGGCAAATTGGACACTTTATGTTATTTGCGTCAAAAATTAGTTATTGATGGGACATTCCTGAGAAATGACAAGATCTCGATACGTGTCCTCGGCCCCGAGGATTTCATCTATCTTAGGTAGATCCAGGTGTCACACGGGTTGTTAAAAAGAACCAATAAACCTCGGCACGGAGGATCGACCTCTACTATGATACCACCTTCCCTCGGCTCCGAGGCCATGATCCCCAGGGAAAGTTCATGTCTCTCGGCACTAAGGACGAATCCAGGGTATCATGTCCTCGATGCTGAAGGCACCTACCTTGCAACTGGGCCTCGATAAAAAAATCCGCCCACTTGTGACTAAAGATTGCAACTTTAAAACCTCGAAACCCCGCCTACTTAAATCATTAATTTGTCTTCCCAATGAGGTGGGTGGCAAAATCAACAAACACTCCATCAAGGAGAGACCGACACGTGGCAACAAATGCGGTATAAGGGCCAACACAAGAGAGGTACAACCCATGCTGCCATATGGCTATTGTCAGGGAACATTTAATGAAATCCCCCAATGATGGGACATGAATGAAGGCCTGGATAAGCCGAAAGCATGGAGAATTTAATGCCTTGACAGTAGAGCACTTAATGCATTTACGCCGAGGGAAGGGCATTGATTATTCGGCAGTTCAAGCAATTAATGCTGAGACGTTCCCCACAAAAGGCAAGGGGGCACACTGCCCCATCTCTGACAGCTACCTATTGCCTAGGCTATCAACAATGATGAGCATTTGAAGGTATAAATAGTCTCCAAAAACACAGATACCAGGTATGCAAAAGAGCCCTACTAGAAATATAGCGTTTTCCTCTCCCTCTCAGAAAGAAACTGACTTGATTGTCGAAGGGGATACGCCGAAGAACACTCCGGCTCCCTTCTAACTTATTTTTTGTGATCTAGGCCCATGGTGACTCGCTGGAATCGATTGATCGATCCTTTGAGACAATTCATCACCACTCCTTAAGGGGCCTTTGGCCCTCTCAACCTATTCAAGGCGGTGGAGACCACCATCAGATCCACAGGCAAACCACAAAGGGAACTGATCACCATCCGATTGGGTCCTGGGACTATATCTCTTCTATACTCCGCCCCCATCCTCTACTGTTTCATGTTCACCACGGAAGAGATATGTTCTCGAATATATTGTGCAGAAATTCGCTCGCACTGTTATTCAAGCAGGTCGAAATTTCTAGGAATTCAAGTTGTGTATCATGTCACAACAAATTAATATCAAGTCTTTTGTGTTGCAATGGAACAATTTTATTGATGATGAATTGATGAGAATGAATAGCTAGGCCCACACCCCCGCATTAAGCAAAAGGAAAGACGTAATACTGATGAACATATACCTATGTATAATTTTATAACCTTTGGAAAAAATTACTGCTTGGTTTAATAATACAAATTTTGAGAGCTTACAATCTTGAGAGAGAATAGATAAATGGACATACTCAAAATTAGTGGTGTCAATTTTCGACACGACACAACACGAACCGAACGCAAAAATAATGGGTTAGACACGAAATTAAACGGGTCAATGGATAAAAATAGGTCAACGCGTTTAAACACGAAAAAAACTATGTCGGGTTCATGTCAAAATCAGCTTGAACCCGACCTAATCCATTGTAGGCATATTTAACCCATTTATGAAAGTATAATTTGTCTATTATATATGACTGATGTGATCTTAACATTATTATTTATTACTTCTACTATGACAATTGAAAGTATAGTTATTACTTATTAGTTCTTGTTTTAATTTTTAGGTTGAAACTTGAATGAATTTTACTTAATTTCATTTAAAAATTTATTTGAATTTTTGGATGAATCATTGAATGGTTTATTAATAGTAATGAATAGGTGTGGAAATAGGTTAGATGTGTTAAACAGGTTAAACATGTCATGTTGTGTGTGTTAACCTGAAAATAACTTGTTTATTAAACATGTCAAACAGGTTGGGTTTGGGTAACCCGTTTAATAGCTAGGTCAGGTTAGTATTTACACATCTCGACACGATTATCAAACATGTCAGGTTTATGTTTTAGAATTTTCGACACAAATTCAAAATCAACCCTACATGAAATGACCCAACCCGACATATTTAAAACCCCTACTAAAAAATATGAATGGAAACACCCTTGTACTATTACACACTGTAAAGTTTGAACATAAATTGACTAAAAAAACAGTCCAAAGAATTAGAAGTAGCAAGGGTCAAGAGAGAAGATTGCTACTGTATACCTTAAATAGCTGCATAGAATGCAATTGACGGCAGAAGCATAGATCGAAAACTACAGAGATAACTATAAGGAAAACTACTAGGTTAATAAGATCAACTTGATGACACAACTAGTGCCCCAATAACCATATACAATAATTCACCTAAAGAAAAATCCGTAGTTGATTACCTACATACACAGACATTCGCACACTGACACACAAATTGACGCTCTCATTCCCTGTGACATGAATAGGCACATCTGCAAATACACACAGCCCCTAATTCTGTGTATCCTAATTAATCTCCAAGCAGTTAAATCAATTTACCAATATAAACCCTAGCCCACAAAATATTCACCAAATTTCAATCATAACCCAACAAAACAAAAATAACGGTCACGAATGAAAGTTATCCATGCATGCGTGTGAATTTAAATAGTGAGGGTGTCACGCATTACCATAGGATTTGACAAACTCATCAATTTCGAGTAAAGAGCTGAGGGTATACATATTAGACTCGTTTAGTAGACGTATTATGAGAGAATTAATATTGAATTATACCATTTTTTATTTAATCAAACCTAATATATTGTTTGGTAAGCAAATTTGATACCGTATTAATTTCAAAAACATATTTTAATCGTATACTTATATATTTTTTGTATGATAAATCTGTATTATGGAAATATTTTAATACCACAAAAAAAGGGTGTCACCAACTCAAAAATATTATTATACACATTTACTATTATAACTTCAAACTCATAAAATCGAGTTGTCATTAATATAACAAACATTGTCATTAATGTAACAAACACTGAATGAAAGTATTTTTGTTAATTCAATATTAATACAATGAAATAATTCTCTAACTAAACAATTAATTGAATTAAATAACTAATATCCAACGTTTATCTTGTGTATTGCTAAAAACTAGATAAAATTATGTATTATTCTAATACAACATTTAATCTTATCTTTGTCCTTCTATATTGTATTTGACTGCATTCCTTTATCTAATTCATTCATTTCTAATACGGCATCAGGGTCGACCCAACCCTTAGACAACTAAATTGGTTGTTTAGGGCTCCAAATTTTGGAGGGCACCTACAATATTTATCCCTTTAATATAGTAGGCCTAATTTTTTTTTGTTTATTTTTATATTTTAGATATGATTATATTTTTTAGGGCCCAAATATCAAATCAATGTCTAATTTTATTAGGTCTAAAATTACTATCTACTTGGTTAAGCCCAAATTTTAGAGGCGTCTATAAAATTTACTACTTTAGTATAATAGTCCTTTTATTTTTTGTTTTTAGATATGATTCAAATTTTTAGGGCTCAGATTTTAATAGTTCAAATCAATATCTAATTTTTTTGGGTCCAAAATTACTCCTTCGTGTGAGCTTTGATTTAAATTTTTCTAAATATTTTGGGTATGTTCATAGTTGTATTTCACTCACTCACATAGAAAATTTATTTTCATTATTTCTTGCGGTGAAAATCTATAAAATTGGTTCATTTTTTGTCTTAATAAAAATTTTCAATCCAAATAATTTATACTTAAATTATCTATGTTATTAAAGTTTTATACTTCATGCATGCACATTACTCATGGGTAAAGAATGATTCTTTGTTATTTTAAAATTATTCTTTGCTCACATATTATATTATTAAATTACTTGTCAAAAACTTAGATTGATGAAATTTTATTTACAATCAACTAAGAGTGAATTAATTAACAATATTATCTATTAAAAAATTTATTGTCAAAACTTGAGTATAAAAAGTTGAACAATATTTTAAAAAATAAAAAATAAAATTTTAAAACATAAAAAAATATAATAATTAAAATTAAAATATAGCAATAGACAAAATATAAATAGAGCCTCATATAAAAATTTTGCCCAATGCCCCACTTGACCTTGGGCGCCCTGTACGGCAACCAAAGAAGTCCATTGTGATAACAAGGATTGATCTCCCAGCAACCCTAAGAAGGTAAAAGAGATGTATTCCATGGAGAAGACAAGTCCAACAAAAATATAGAAATTCCAGATCAATGAAACAGTAAAAAGTGTTGTAGTATCAATACCAATGTAGCCCGTAACGTTGGTGTTGTAACGCAAAACAGACTATGCTTGTGTGCGCAAGAAAGGAAAACGGAGAGGGAGTGAGAAGTGTATGATGGGTGCAGAAAGACAAAGTATTACATACCTGAAGGAGGCGTAAGAGCTTCAAAGTGACCTTTCTAATTCAAAACACAGGCATAGGAGCTTCGAACTGATGTTTCTAACTCAACATTAGACGTTGTGGGTGTGGTTAAGAAACTAGACAATATAGTTTAGAGATTAAAGAAAGCAAAAAGACAGTGATTTTGAGGGAAACAAGGAAGCGAAGAAGTAGAGAAGTTGTTTGTTGAGTGAAACGTTTATATATTAAAATGGATAAGTTACATTCAAAAAACTAAGGTATGTTTGGTAACGTTTATATTTTTTATTTTTTTAAAACAAAAAATATCTTTTTTTTTGTTTTTAAAAATTATTCCTCGTTTATAAAATGGTGACAGAAAAAAAAAAAAATCAATTACCAAATAAGTTTTTTTCTTGTTTACTCTAAAAATTAAAATAAAAACAAAAACGTTAGGCCCCGTTTGGTAACGTTTCCGTTTTTCATTTTTTAAAAACGAAAAACAGAAACAAAAAACGACTTTTTTTGGTTTTTGAAAATCGTCCCTCGTTTATCAAACGATGACAAAAATGAAAAACATAAACGGTTACCAAACGAGTTTTTTTTTCTTGTTTTCTCTAAATATCAAAATAAAAACGAAAAACGCAAAATTTAAACGTTACTAAACGGGCCTTACTTAACGGACCTAAGTTTCTCACTTAATCAAATCCCTTAAATAAAAAAAATTTACACTGCCACGCCTTGTCAATAACTGTAAAGTATGTCCTCCCTCACTATACCACCGACCCTATCCCACCTCACAATTAGTTTTCCAGCACCACCGACACCATCTTCCTCTCATGCTCAATTTCGCCGCACCATCCTCATCCTCTCACGCTCAGTTTAGCATCACCACAGGCCACCAATAGGTTCACTACAACCCACCAAAATACCCAGATGATAGATAGACTGGTAGGCCATTAAAGGGTTCGATGACGATGATCATGCTAAGAGCCCTAAGATCTAAAAAAGCTCTAAAGATCTACAAATCTTATCAAACTCATCTTGAATCTGCAAAATATGGTAAAATTCATCTTCCATCTACAAATCTGAAGGTGGAGGTGGCTTTTGATCTGGTGGGTTTAGATTGAGTAGGTTAGGGGAGTTGCGGCTTTTATAGCGGGGAATGGGTTTGGGGGATTTGTGGTTTTACTGGGGGTGGTAGCCTGGTAAGTGGTTATGCTAGTGGCGGCAGCGGGTTGTATTTTTCGAGGTGGTTGGTGGTTATGACTGCGTCTCGCTCTTTCTCTACCACCACCATCAAAGATGTTTATCACATACATTTAGGCGCCAGGGGTCAATATGTCACTACAGATCAAACATTAAATGGTTCCGGTGTTATCTTTCTTACTTGAGGGTCTGAATATACTTTATCTTTATCTTATTAAATTTTAGAAAGAATTATACTCAAATCCTCCAAAATTTATCACTTAATCACTCAAATCCTTGATATTTAAAATATTATATAGAAACCCTCTAAAGTTTGTACGTAACACTTATACCTCTTTTGTTAGTATATCCATTAATATATTACATACAGACCCTTTGAAATTTGTAGGCATATAATACTTACAATCCTTAAGTTTAAAATGTTATATTTAGATCAAAATACTCCAATCAATATCAAATATCTAATATTTTAAATTTTATAACAAAAATTCATGTTATATTGAATCATTTATTGAAATAAAATCAAAAATAAAAATCTATTTTTTCTTAAAAACTTATAATTAGTATACATTTATAATTTCAATAAATATCATAATAGAACATAAATTTTGGTTATAAAATTTAAAATATTTGATATTCTATCTTTAATTAGAGTAATTTTTGTCTAAATATAACATTTTAAACTTAAAGGGTTTAAGTATTATATGCCTACAAATTTCAGGGAGTCTGAGTATAATTTACTAACGGATAAGGGTCTAAGTATTATATGTGTACAAATTTTATGGGGTTTATGTATAATATTTTAATGTCAAGAAATTTGAATAATTAAATAACACTTCAGAGAGTCTAAATATAATTCTCCTTCAAATTTATTCGTTCCCTCGTATTGAGCAAAACGTTTATAGTTACAAAGTGGTTTTATAGTGATTATAGTACAGATAAATATATATTAGATAAATATAAATATAGATTAGATAAATAGAAATATGTGTCGTATTGATTTTTTATTGGATCACATTGAATTGAATGATCCATGTCCAACTAAATGCATTGAGATTTTGATGGTATAATTTTTTGTGGATGGGCTGAATGAATGAATACGTAGACAATGACAAATTTGAGCTACAAGGCTCGTTTACATTAGGGACAAAATCGTTAGGGGTATAGGGTGATTTGCACAATAAAATTATAGTGGTTCACCGGTTCGGGAGCTCGGCTAGTCTACTCTTTAATGGAGTCTCTTGCTCCTGGGGTCTATATCAATGGTGCAAGTGGTTACAATATATATTTCTGGTGCAATTCGATCTCTCCTTTCGATGGAGGCTCTGTACAATATTTATAATGAAATTCCTATATCTAAAGGATTTGCAGCGAGATCCTCATCTTGCATTCGTGAGATTTTCCCAAAATTTTTGGAGATGATCTTGGTCAATTTAGAGTTTTGTGCCTGGAATACAACTTGACTATTGTTTCGGTGATGCCCCCTGTTATACAGTTGTTTCCTTGATCGTTTGCTCGAGGTCAGGACCCCTGAGCTTTAAACGTTCTAACTGACCTCCCTTGCCAAACTGATCCTTAATTAAAAATCTTTTTTAGGTATCATCAAGTGCCCCCAAGCCCTTAGTCTAAGTGAATTTGGGTAGGGGCTGAGCTGTGATTTAATTAAGGTAGACCTTTTTGTTCTAACCTCGATTTACGCTCTAACAAGTTTTTGACGATTTCAAGTAATCATTTACTCATTCGTTTCTTGCGCACGTTCTCCACTTCGTACTGTTAGCTTTAAATGTCTCTGAGTTGATGAAACGGCTCTCATTTCCCTCTTTGAATTCTCTTCCTTCAAGCTCTTCACCTTCTTCCTCTTAGCGGCCTCTGGTTCTTCCCTAATTTGCCGGTGAACTTAGAGTTTTGCTAAATCTCATCCCTCCTCGAATTGGTGTACAAAGCTTGATTTCTGCTTCTCGCTTCAAACTCTGGTTTTTCATTCACCCTTGATTAGGTTTCTTGTCCCTTACGTGTTTCTCCATTCTGGATCCCTCGAGTTTGAGGTGGTTACTGCATTTCTGGGATTTTCAGTTCTTTATTTTTTGGAATCGAGACTACTGCTTGTCTCCTCTTCTCCGCTTTTTGGATCTGAGTTCTACTGCGCGAATCCTTCGTATTAGGAGTTACAGTGTAGATCTTTGGATTATTTGAGAGTGTTTAACCAACGTTCCTCCCCTCTATTGTTCTTTCAACCTTTCTTTTTCTTGTCCACTCATGTCTGCATTTTCTGAAGCTACCCCCTCCTTTGTTTTCCTTCTGGGAGGCAAGTCTGCCGAATAGGACACTGACTTAGGTGAAGTGGGTGAGGAGATTGACAATTTTCTAGGTGTCGATTTTGTTGTCGCTGAGGGAAATACTAAGGACCTTCTCCCATCGGACTCCCCTGTGCCCAAAAACCCTGGCAAAGGTAAGGCCAAGGTGGATAGTGTAGGAATCTCATGTAGCTCGAAGGGTGAGGGGCTGCTTTCAGAACTGCAAAACGCGTGGGCCCTAGTGAGACCTCTCATTCCCTCATGAAGGTTCTTAATGCTCGTTATGACTTTGTTCCTGGTGTCTAATTTTGGTGTCTAGATTCTTTTACCCCATATGTGTCCCAGGTTCATAAGAAAGTCTGCTTTTTTGTGGCTGCCTTTGAGAATGACCTTTGTTTTCCCAAACACCTTTTTTATTAAAATTGTTCTACAACATTTCAATGTTTTCCCAGCTCAACTCTCTCCTAACTTCTGGGGTATTCTAGTGGGTCTCCTCGTTTTCTTCAAGAAATATAAGCTTGGGATTCCCACAGTTTCATTACTCATGGAACTCTTCAACATTAAGCATACCTCTACTGATGGTTTTTTGTACATCTCTAAGTGAACCAAAATTGAATTAGTAATCTCTGATATCCCAAGCTCCCACAAGGGCTGGGAAAAATTTTTATTCTTCGTGTAGGGCAAATAGTGGGAGTATAATCCAATGGATATTTCTGATCCTCTGCCAGTCCCTCGAGCTTGGAATGACCATGATGACTTGGGTAAGTCCTTGTCCGAGCGAGCTGAGATCTGTTTCGACGGCCTTGTGTGTTGACCTCTTATTTCTTATCTTGTTTTACTTTTCAGGTATTCGACCTGACCTCAGCGCTGCAGATAAGTGGGCTTTGCTGACCCTAGAGGGTGTGATTCAAAGAAGTATTCTGAGCTCATCAAACCTTGGGTTCTCGTTGCCTAAAGACTCAGCCTTCTTGGAGTGAGGATCAAAGCCCTCATTCCTCTTTCTATTGTTAGGGCTAAGGAGGTGGTAGGTAGCACTCATTCTTTTCATTCTCAACCCTTAGCTCCTCTTCTTTTCCCTGACTGACCTGCTTGTCTCATGCTTCCAAGTTCTTTATCGATGAAGCTCATTGCAAAAGGACCGCCAAGCCATGGTGGATCAACTGAGGAGGGAAAAGAGTGGAGGTAAATGTAATGTGGAAATTAGGGCAGGTAGTGGCTATGCCACTCCAACCATGTTGCCAAAATTAAATGTGATCCCTACTTCTCCTTCTTCAACTCAGGTGACCCCTATTCTCCTGGCGAGTTCTCTGATCGTCGTACAGACCTCTCTTCCTCAAAAGGTAAATCCCTCACCTTCTGGAGAGGTTACTGGGTAAGGCATAAACCTGACCTACCCCTCTTTGATAGAAGTTGAGAGGGCGATAGAGGCGGTCACCCGTATTTTTCCCAAGTTTGTCTCCTCTAGCTTAGCTAGGGGATCCTTTCAGTCACTTTCTAAAGGATTACCAAGATGAGAGAGGAAAACTTCCCAAGGTCGAGGTAGGTGGGAAATTTTTCATGAATGATGTTAAATGTGTCGCACAGGTCATTGCCTCCATCATCCCAGAATCTGACATTTAGAAGGCTGCCATTATTCCTCTTGGATCTTCCATTTTTACTGCCCTGTTTGGGGCTACCTAGGTAAGTATCTGGTTCCTCAAGCTTTCTTTTTATCCCGCCTCTTTACCTTATACTAACTTTAGCTCTTGGGATTGAATTCTATATGGCTATTCGTATTAGCGGCCTGCTGAAGCGGATCCAAGCTCTAGATAGCTCTACCAAAGTTTCCAAGGCGTTTGAACTTAAGAACATCAAGTTGGCCTTTGCCAATAATGACCTTAAGACCCCAACGCAAGATTTACAGTCGCAAGTCGAGAGGTAGACCTCCCTCATCAAGAACTTAGAAGCTGAGACTAAGCAAACCAATGAGGAGCTGGGGAAGATGAAAGAGGAGCTCAGGTTAAAGACTGACAGTTGGATCAAGGCTAGTCAAGATGCTCTTGAAGCTTTAAGCTCCTATAATGGCATGAAGAGGGAGTATGAGGTTATGGCAGAGGGGAGCGATGTTATTCGAAAGGAGCTCGAGGAGCAGAGAGCTACTGCTGAAAAGAATGATGATTTAATTGCCAAATTGTCAGACGATGTCACTACTAAGTGGGCTAAAAGGTGGCTGGCGTTTCAAGACAAAGCTGAAGAGACTTATCCTGGCTTGAACTTCGTCTTTGATATCCCGACCGAAGAGGAGCAGGAGGCGACCGAAGCAGAGGGTGAAAGAACCGAATGAGAGGGGGAGGCCACCCAGGTAGAGGGTGGAGACGGTGCCTTGGCCCCTCTTGTCCCTGAGCTAACTTCTGGTGGGGCAATGACCCCTACCCTGTCTACTGAGGTCTTGGTTCATGATAACCCCCTCCTTCAACTGTTTCTGCAATGATTGCTCCTACTGGCCCCCTGTCATTCCTTCTACTGTCCCAGTTGCTCCTCCTTCTCTATTGATCTTGTGAATAGAGTGTTGAGCTCACTATCTACTGGACTGGAGGTTCCTGTTACCAGGATCCATAAGGGTTCTTGCTTCTTGCCCACTCTAGGACCTTTAGAAGCTTCTACTGTTGAGACCCCTACCACTGAACATCTGGACTCCTTTTCTGTCCCTTCTTCATAAACTTAGGGATTTTTTTTTCTTTGAAACATACATTGGTGCTGTCTTTTTAAGTTATTTATGTAAATATTGAACACACTTCACTTTTGAAACTACTCAATACAATCTACTATGTTCTTCAATGCAGCCTACTCTATTATTCTCTGAGTTATTGCCATTGTTGTACTTTTTGCTTCGTATTCCCCTTGCCCTTTGCTTGGAGGAGGTCCCCAGTCCTCCTTTAAGTAAAATTACTGAATTCGGAGGAGGGTATTAACCCATCCCGAGGTAGGGTTGTCAGAAAAGCTGAAGGGCCAAAGGGCTATTGGACTGTTAAAGTCTCACCACTGCAGAGCTCGCCATTGTCACACACATTTTTGTGCACATTAGCGCTGCCTTTTTGTTATAGTGATGAAACTACTGAAGACTCATTTGCTTAAAACACCTTGGCCTTTTCATTTATTGAACACAATCTGTTACTTTCGAAGTTGCTGCTATGGTTGCGTTGTGTTGTGCTGTGCTATGTACATTTGTTTTTATCTTGCTTTATATTCCCCTTCCCAAAATTGGTGGGTCTTGGGGAAACTGAAAAATCTAGTGCTAAGTTAAGGTCTCACACATGGAGTTTTCCTTTGTTGTTTGGTGTCCTAAAGGGGGCACTGGATGGTAGACTTGTCATTCTTCATAATGATAAGCAACTTGATGCTATCCGAGAGAGTAAGTAACTTGATGCTAAGGTCCATCCCAAATACATCTATGGATGCCATGTTGCAGCATACAAGAGAAGTTTGATGGAAGATGAGCCTGAGAAGCACCAGTCCCACTTTAGCCAGTGTCTCAAGAAGGGTGTTTAGGGCAAATGGCTTTGAAGAGATCCATTAGAAGGTCCATGTAGTCATACGGACTAAGCTCAACCCAAAGAAATCTGAGAAGTCTCCAAAGAAGTACAAGAAACTTAATTTAGACTGGCTCATCTACGAGTTGAGCTCAAGATCTTTTAGTCTGAGCTTGTGCATACCCATCATTATTTTGGTCTTGTCCTGCAGTATTCTTGTGTTGATTTTAGCTCTCTGAGTTAGGTTGACAGAGCCCAACCTCGACTTCCTCTTTATTGCACGTGGATATTTGTTTTCCAAAACTATAACCTCCATCATAATTTAGAAAATCCAAGGGATCATCGACTTTACTTCTCGTAGGTCACTTGGTTTCTAAAATGGTTTTTCTTTCAAGGCTTCATAACTTCTTGGATCATCTATAGTCATAATTGTTAGTACGTATCATACGATACATCACGATACAGGGCTAAAACGATACGGATCGTAATTCTGTATCGTTTTTGTGTTGTATCGTTTGATACATGATACGTTTTTACGATACGATACGTATCGGTATGATACGTACGATACGTGCAAAGGCTATTTTTTATTTTTTTACGGAACGACATCATTTTGGGCTAGGTAGACTGATTTTTTTTAATTTTTTTTATGGAACGATGTCGTTTTGGGCTAGGCAAGTACTCCAACAAACATGTAGTCTTGTACAGTGGAAGAAATGATGTTAATTTATTTACAAAACTAATTTTTTTTTTTGGTATCAAAATTTCTGAATATTGATTAATGTTAATTTTTTAATTTATTTACAAAGCCCAATGGTGTTTCAAGTTTGAATTAGTGAACTATGGTTGTGAACTTTGCATTATAATATTAGTGGACTATGTTGATGACTTGAATAATTGATGGAGTATTAATGAAATGCTATGTTTTTATGAATGTATAATTTTTTTTAAAGGTATATATAAATATTTTATTATTTATTTAAAATTGCACTATATTTTACGATACACGATACTATACACGATACGATACACTATTTTAAAAAAATGATACGCCTTCCGATACACGATTTGATAACTATGGTAAGCACCATTTTATAGAGTATGTGAAAGCCATAAAAATTCTTCACTTTTTTGTCCAAGTAATAAAACTATTGACGAGAAAAATTATCAATTAATATCAAAAACCATTTGAAATGTGATGAACTAGCAATTCTAGAAGGCCCAAAATCAGAATGGACGATGGAAAAGAAAACTTACAAGAAATGACAATCAATAGATGTGTTGCAAGCTTCACGCACTTCACAATGAAATTTAAAGATATTGAACCTAGAAAACAAGGGAGGAAACGACTTTTGGTATAAAAGAAAAAAAGGTTTTGCCAAACTTTCTCCTCATTAGTATCACAACTCTCTGAATTATGTGCTCGTTCAATTCGACCACCATTCTGTCCTCAAGAATCCAAAAAAAATAAAGACAATCTCTCCTTTCATGAAAAGTTCTTGAAAAACACAATGTCATGAAAGAACGTCACACTACGATTTAATTTCTTTGTAATGCTCTTGATAAGAGAAGGTGATTAGAGAGATTAGGGATATGTAAAATAGATAATATCACATTGATGAGGTAATTGAAGTAGAACCTTTACTAGACACTGAAGAAAGACAAGGTCAGGTATTTTAACTTCTTAGTTTCTTGAACAAGTAGTGTACGAAGACTACAGTTCTTGGTATCTTTTCTTGTTTCTTGGCCTTGTCTCTTCTTTGAGCTCCTGATGGCTGCTGCTGCTTCACCTTTGTTCCAAGAGCGAACTTTCTTTGGGATCGACTGGAAGTGGCACTCTCGTTTATTAGCTTCTTCAACAATGACTTCTTTAGATTTGGAAGGGGTCAAGAGGCGATTCTTCCCTTTTTTGGACTTGCCTTTGCGAATTTCAACCTCTGATGAACCTTGCAACTATCTTCCTCGAGGGGAAGTCTACTTTTTTTACGGTGTTTTTGAGATGGGTCTACGCCTTCCTATCCATCCTTCCCTTGAGCGTATTCTTGCTCACTACGACTTGTGTCCTTCTTGCCTTTCTCCTAAAGGATGGGCGTCCATGATTAGCTTCTTTCTCTTCTAGCACTTGCATGTCGATGAATTTCCCATCATTGTCGAATTTCTCAATTTTTACAAGATTGAAGAGGATGAGGTCCCTTGTTTCTATTCCTTCCAGTTGAGGCATTTTCGAGAGCGCCCTCTGGTTCTTGATCTACCTTCTCCATCTGCAGGGTGGGTTCAACGATTTTTCTTCGTCTCTAGGAATTCTTGGAAATCCACCGAGGTGTGTTGCTCGAATAATATGGTTCCTCGTTCTTGAAAAAGCTTTTCTTATAGAGGCAGGTTTATTACAAAACTTCTTGGCCTATTCTTTCAGTAACCTGCTCTTACTGTGTTCTCGTTGTGCAGGTGTGCCTGAGCCAACCGTGGTGGAGATATTGATAATCGAGCAAGTTATCTATGTTGAACCTATGCATTTTCCAGAATTGCTGACACCTGAAAACCTCTTCTTATTCAATGCTGAAGTAACTGCTTTGGGTTTCATCTCCTTCCTTGATTCCCCAGGTTCATCTCCTTTTGAATTAGACGAGGATGTTAATTCGCCTTTAGGGAAGCACAAAAGGGTTTTCTCTAGTGGTTCTTCCTCACCATCATTGGGCTCTTCCTTTGGTGAGGTTTTACTTTCCTTGGTTGGGAGCAAACATTTTAATATGATCTCGGAGGCGAAAAAGGAGATAGATGAGCTGAAGAAGGAGAATGTACACCTGAGGGATGAGGTTGCTGAGCTGAAGAAACAACTCAGGGGGAGTTATGAATTTCCTTTTGCACTTTCGTCCTTACTTGATGATTTGCAGAATTTTTATGCTTCTTTGGCATTTTTCCTTTTGTTGAATGCTTATTCGTGAACTACGGATTTGGAAGTCTCATCTTAATTTTGATGAGCTTATCTCAACTTTTATGGGTTTTATGGAGCCCGTCTCAATTTTTATGAGCTGAAGTGCCCATCTGCTTCATGAGCTGAAAAGCTCATCGTTAGCTTTTTAGTTATTTCTTTATTTTATGAGCTAACGAGCTCATCGTTATTTCATGAGTTGAAGAGCTCATCTTAGATTTTATGAGCTGAGAAGCTCATCACAATTTTATGAGCTAAAGTGCTCATCTCAATTTTTATGAATTAGAGAGTTCATCTTAGTTTTATGAGCTGAGAAACTCATCTTAATTTTTATGAACTGAAAATTTTATCTTAGATTTATGAGTTGAGGAGCTCATCTTAAATTTATGAGCTGAAGAGCTCATCTTAATTTTTATGAACTGAAAATTTTATCTTAGTTTTATGAGTTGAGAAGCTCATCTTAGTTTTATGGGCTGAGAAGCTCATCTTAAATTTATGAGCTGAAGAGCTCATCTTAATTTTTTTGAACTAAAAAGTTTGTCATTACCTTTTTAGCTACTTCAGGGAACCACGCAGGGATGAATCAAAAAGCTTGCTACTTTATTGGGCACAATCTTATTACAGAGAAAACTTAGCAGGGATGTATCAAAAGCTTGCTACTTTATTGGGCATAATCTTATTACAGAGAAAACTTACTGAAAAAACTTTTAGAGATGCTTTGTGTTCTAAGAATGAGGTAAGATTTTTCCCTCTTCTGTTTGTAGCTCATAGTTTTCAGGTCTGATTGCTCTGGAAATGATGTAGGGGTCTTTCCAATTAGGCCCTAATTTCCCATGTTTGGGATTCTTTTCTTCAGGCAGTAGTTTTCTAAGCACGAGATCTCCTACCTTGAAGCTCCTGTGTTTGACCTTCCTGTCGTAGTACCTTGTTGTCTTCCTCTGATAATTCTAAATGTACTGCAAAGCTCTATCTCTCTTTTCATCTAGGAGATCAAGATTTAGCAGGAGCGATTCATTATTGTGTTCGAATTCTGCAAATTCAGTCCTGGGGGATGGGAGTCCGATTTCCACAAGTGTTACTGTTTCAATTCCAAAAGTCAAGGCGAAAGGTGTTTCCTGAGTTGCTGACCTGACAGTTGTTCTATAGACCCATAATACCTCTGGAATATACTCTACCCACTTTCCCTTCAAAGACTCAAGCTTGATCTTCAAGGCTGTTTTAATTGCCCTGATGGTCACCTCTGCTTGTCCGTTGGACTGTGGATGGATTAGAGCTGAGAAATAATTCTTTATCCCCAGTTCTGCATAGAATTTTTTAAACTTGGGGTTGTCAAACTGATTTCTATTATCAGAGACAATTGCTCTAGGTACCCCGAATCTACAGACTATAGACTTCTATGTAAAATTTTGAATTTTTTGCTTTGTGATCGTTGTCAGGAGCTCCATTTTTGCCCATTTAGTGAAATAATCCACCCCAATAATGACGAATTTCACAGCCTAACGCTGGTGGAAAGAGGGTCAAGAATATCTAAACCCCACAATTGGAAGAGCCAGGGGTTCACCACCGATGTTAGGAGCTTTGGTGGGCAATGAGAGATGTTGGCATGCATCTGACAGACTTTACACTTTTTAACCAGGTCAGTGGCATCCTTTAGCATAATGGATCAATAATACCCCTGCCTCAAAGCTTTTCCTACAAGTGCTCGAGCTTCGATATGGTTGTCATAGATCCCCTCATGGATTTCTCTAAATATGTAGGTAGCATCCTCATCTCCCACACATTTAAGGAAGGGTATAAAAAAAAATCGTTTATACAAGTTTCCCTTCAAAATGGAGAATCTGGCTGACCTCACTCTCAGCTTTACAGTACAGCCTCCTTGGGGTCTGTTGGCAATGTTCCATTATGAAGATATTCTCTAATAGGGTCCATCCAGCTCGATGAGGCTAGAACTGGGAGCACTTTTTCTTCCTCAATACTCACTGACGATTGTGTCTAGTGTTCTACTAGTATCAATCTATCCAAGTTTTCCTGTGAATCAGTTGCTAGCCTTGCCAGTGCGTATGCTTGAGAATTCTCTGATTTAGGGACATGTATGACCTTGACTCGTACGAATTTCTTAATTAACTCTTGCACCCTTTTAAGATAAAGGGTCATTTTCTCATCATTGGCCTCATAAGCTCTTTTTATCTGTTTCGCCACGAGTTATAAATCACTGCAGATCTCAAGTTGCTCCGCTTCCGTTGAATGTGCTAGGTTGAGTCCGACTATAATGGCATCATACTCTGCCTCATTGTTTGAGGCCTTTATCTAAACCTAAGGGCGTATTCGACATCTATTTTATCTGGAGAGGTCAGAATCAAGCCAGCACCACTGCCTTGAGCATTGGTGGCCCTCGTCCATTGAAAGCTTCCACGTAGGGAGGTCAAGTATCAACTGTGCTGCCTCAGCAGGTGTTTCTATTGTGAATTCTATGATGAAATCTGTTAATAACTGTCCTTTGATGGCTATTCTTGATTTGTACCTGATATCGAACTCACTGAGCTCAATGGCCCATTTAACTAACTTCCCTGAAGACTCTGGTTTATGCAGCACTTGCTTCATCAGTTGATTTGATGGAACCTCAATAGTATGAGCCTGAAATTATGGTCTAAGTCTTCTAGCAGTCGTGACCAAAGTTAAAACAAGTTTTTCCATCTTGGGATATCTCACCTCTACCCCCTCAGAGCTCTGCTACAGTAATAAATTGGTTGTTAAGTTCAATCTTGCTCTCTTACAAGTGTTGTACTGGTTGAGAAGTCTGAGACTGTTAGGTAGAGGGTAAGTACCTCCCATTCCAAAGGACTTACCAGAACAAAGGGAGAGCTCAAATAATCCTTTAAAGCTTTGAACGTTTCTCCACACCGGGTATCCTATTGGAACGCCTTCTTTAAGACCTGAAAGAAGAGTTGACATTTATCGCTTGATTAAGACACAAAGCGACTCAAGACAGCTAATCTTTCTGTCAAACATTGAATTTCGCTCGTGTTGGATGGTGGATGCATATTTAGTATTGCCTTCACCTTTTTTGGGTTTGCCTCAATTCATCTATTTTTGACTATGAAGCCCAGAAATTTTTCCACAGATACTCCGAAGACATATTTAGTGGGATTGAGCTTCATCTTGTACTTTTTAAGAACCTAGAATGATTCTACTAGATGCTCGATGTGGAGCTTAACCTTTAGAGATTTTACCAACATATTATCGATGTAGACCTCTATGGACGTCCCAATTTGCTTTTGGAACATTTGATTCACCAAACTCTGGTAAGTGACCCTAACATTCTTCAATCCAAAAGACATGATGTGATAACAATATGTCCCTTGTTCAGTCATAAATGAGGTCTTATCTTGGTCATTAGGGTCCATTCTGATCTAGTTGTATCCTGAGAAAGTGTCCATAAAGCTGAGGAGCTTGTGCCCAGTTGTTGCATCCACGATTAGATTAATCTGAGGTATGGGAAAACTATCATTTGGGCAAGCTCGGTTGAGATTGGTAAAGTCAATGCAAAGACGCCACTTGTTGTTGGTTTTTTTTACAAGAACCACATTTGCTAGCCAAGTTGGGTAATCTACCTCCTTGATGGCCTTTGTATGGAGAAGTTTGCCGACCTCTTCATTGATTGCCTTCTGACGCTCTGGTACAAAATTTCTCCGTTTTTGCTTAACGGGTTTGCAGGCTAGATTCACACTAAGTTTGTGTGTAATGACCGAGGGGTCAATGCCCTCCATGTCTTCTTGCTTCCAAGCAAACACTTTTAGATTTTCTTTCAGGAACTAGATGAGAAGACTTTTAATCTCCCTGCTTAATTTTGATCCTACGTAAACTAAGTGCTTTGGCTTTTCGTCGAGTTGCACAGGCTTCAGCTCTTTCGATGCCATTAGTTTGGTATTTAGCTAATTCCTCATGTCGACCTCATCTAACTGGATGTTTTCTACTTCTTTCCTCTTGACAGATGCCATGTAGCAATCCCGTGCTATACGCTGGTCTCCTCGAACCACTCCAATTTCATTTTCTATAGGGAATTTCATAACCAGGTGATAGGTGGAGGGGATAGCCTTCATCTTGTTGAGGGAAGGTCTCCCAAGCAACATATTGTATGTAGAAGGGGCGTTAGCCACTAAAAATCTCACAGCTGTGGTGGCCTGGCAAGGAAGATTTCCTATAGTGAGTACGAGCTAGATTGATCCCAGGGGTAACACCCTTTCCCTTGTAAGAGCTTCAAGAGCTCTTCATTTTGTTGGAGTAGACGCTGGTTGGCTAAGCGGAGTGCATCCATTTCGTTACTAGTAAGGGGATTCCCCTCAAAAGGGTTGTCTCATGCAATAGGCACAAAATCATGAAGATTCTCTTGTTGTCTTCCACTAGTGACCTCCTGCTGGTTCTGTGTCCGTAGTGGATTTACTTGACTTTTGCTCATGTTGCGAGTTGAGATGATCAGTTATTGAAGGATCAGTGTATTTGTTACGAGAACAGTCGTTTCCACAGACGACGCCAAATTGATAGTGTAATTTTACGTGGATGAACAGAATGAATGAATACGTAAACAAGGACAGATCTGAGCTACAGGGCTCATGTATATTAGGGATAAAATCCTTGGGGTATGAGGTGATTCGTACAATGAAATTATAGTGGTTTACTAGCTCGGGAGTTCGGCTAGTCCATTCTTTAATGGAGTCTCTTGCTCCTGGGGTCTATATTAATTGTGCAAGTGGTTACAATATATCTTTCTAGCGCAATTCGATCTCTCCATTCGATGGAGGCTATGTACAGTATTTATAATGAAATTCCTATATCTAAGGGATATGCAGCGAGATCCTTGCCTTGTATCCGTGGGATCTTCCCTATTTTTTTGGAGAGGATCTTAGTCAATTGAGAGTTTTGTGCCTTGAATACAACTTGACTATTGTTTTGAGGATGTCCCATGCTATACAGTTGTTTCCTTCTCGTTTCTTTGATCATTTGTTCGAGGTTTGGACCCTTGAGTTCTAGACGTTCTAACTGTCCTCCTAGACTGACCTTCATTGCCGAACTGATCTTTACTTAAAAATATTTTCCAGGTAAATTAAACTTTTAATCAAAATTTGATTATAGAGATGGCATTTTCCCACCTAGTTTTACTTCTTTGTTGCTTCTTCTTTTCTTTTTCTTTTTTTGGCAAATTCCTAGCCAACATAAAACCAAAAAAAATTGTTTTGGTTTGTACTTTGTATTCTCAAAAATTATATTGTATACATTAGATCCTTAATATATCAAAAAAATGTTACAGTGGGATCATTCTTTTACATTTGGCTGCTTACTCCATTGACGTTAACGGAATGAGCAACGAAAGATAATGAAAGGGTCACATTGTAGCACTTTTAATATACTAGTCATAATTCGTGTTTGAAGGCACGACGACACATAAATTTCAAGCGTCTAAAAATCGATCACATTATATTAAATAGTAATTTTTTTCCTTTATTTATTTGATTACATCATTTAAAATTTATTTTTATCCATATATTTTTTAAAAATATTAACAAAAATACGTAATTCGATAAATTTTCTCAACATGTGTATAAAAATAGATAATATCTGAAATAAAAATTATGTTAAATTATAAATTGATCAAATATTAAATAATTAAACATATGATAGAAATTAGTGATAAATATGTATGAGATAAAATTTCAATCACTTATATGTTTTATTATATAGATTGAAGGGAGTAAATTATATATAGACCCTTAAACTATGACCCTTGTGTCGATTAAGCCCTTAAAATTTATTTTATATCAATTGAACATTTCTGTTTACCTTTGTTAGATTTTCTAACGAAAAGTGACGAAATTTGCTACTTACGTGACATAAAATTGTTGGAGTAAACTATACATATTCTGATAATTTTTTTTTTTTTTTACATATGATCCTTAAACTATGATCTTTTTTGTCAATTAAGCACCTGAATTTTTTTGTATTAATTGAGTCTCTAAACTCTCTAACTATGTCAATTAACCCTTTTATCTTTTTGTGCCACATAGTCACGTGAGTGACATACTCTAGTGGAGGTAAACAAAATGGTTCAATTGTCACAATTAAAGAGATCAAGATCTCAATTGGCACAAAAAATAATTTAGGGGCTTAATTGACATAAAAACTATAGTTTAAAGACTATATATGTAATTTATTCTATTGAGAGTGTGATGTGAGGGATTTAACCTTTAAGATACAAAGTATAAATTTTTAAATCTTTTAGAGTGCAAACTGAAAATTTTCATTATTGAAATTGTGAAAAAAAAAAACAAACAAACAAAAAAGGAAGATAGTATTGAATTGACGTTACTGTCCCATCCCTTATCTTGCCGTGTTTGCCTGGGTATATACCAGTATCTATCGGACTATCAGTAGATAGCTAATGGCTTAGAAATTAACGAAAGGGGCTTTGTATGAACTTGTTACCATTTTGCGAATAAGTCTGAAGAATGGGATTGACTTCTGTAATCCACAATGGTGTCCAAGCTCCTCTGAAACGCGACTTGGAGTTGCTTAAAATTTGCTCAAACTCATCACCAATCAAAAACCCCAAATGGGTTCGAGTTCAATTCGCTCTCCGTCGCCCTCCGCACTTCTATTCTGGTACTCCCTCTCCCTCTCTCTCTCTCTATACGTACGAATGCATGTGAGTTGATGTTTTTTTCTGAATAGCAGCTGGGTGTGGTCGTTTTCGGACGTATTACTCACCAATTGCGTGCTCCAGAGGAACTGAACAGGAGCAAGAATCGTCTACCTCAGGTGAAAATGTTAATTATGGAATTATATAGGGCGTTCCCCATAAGTGACGTGATGCGCCTGCTTCGTGGCATTTCAAAAAATCAATTAGGAGCATTCCACCTGCTTTGGGGCGTTTCAGAAAATCAATTTGGAGAGCCACATTGATGCTCGGGTATGGTGATAAATGGGAAAGGGTCTCGGCGCCATGGACAGGGTAAGGAAACTAGTCCACGATGATAGACTTAGATTAGCAACATGAAACATAGGTACATTCACTGACAAAACAATAGAATTAGTAGATAAGTCAAAGAAGATAGAAAATACAGGATTTAAGGTTTACTAGGAAAAGATAGACGAAGAAATGACAGATGAATAGTTGTAGATAAAGGCTTAAAAGATAGCGAAGTAGCAACTACAAGGAAAAGAGATAGAATTATATCTATCAAATTTGTAGTCGGAAAGAATATAATTAATGTGATTAACGTTTATGCACCCTAAGTAGAGTTAGAGGAACATATTAAAAAGTAATTTTGGGAGCAAATAGATAAATTAGTTCAATATATACCTATTGGAGAGAAGATAATAATAAGTGGAGATTTCAATGGGTATGTAGGAAAAGATAGGACGCAATATAAGAGGTGGTTATGAATATGGTGATCGAAATGAAGTCGGAGAGAATATTTTAGAGTTTTCAATGACATATGATCTTGTAGTGGCAAACACCATGTTTAGAAAACGAGAAGAACATCTAATAACTTTTAAGAGTTGACCAAACAAGAGTCAAGTAGAATATTTTTTAAGTAGAACAATGAATCGCTTAGCATGTAAAGATTGTAAAGTTATTCTAGAAGAAATATTAGAAAAATAAGAATGAGATGGTGAAATCTAAAAGATGAAAAACTAGTACTATTTACTAGTAGAATGCTCAAGTAGGCCATATGGAACTTAGAGGATGGTACTAACGTTATGTGGAGTAGGATGACGAAGTGCATGTGAAAAATTTCGAAAGTGATCCTTGGTGAGTCAAAGGATAGAGGTCTTGTGGGAAAAGAAATTTGGTGGTGGAATGACAACGTACACGATGTAGTTAAAACAAAGAAAGAATCATTTAAGAGATCAGAATGATAGAAATAACGAGAACTTCCAAATATATAAATTAGCTAACAAAGATTAAAAAGATTGTTAGAGACGCTAAGTTAAAAGCCTACGACGAGTTGTACAAAAAACTAGATAATAAAGAGGGAGGAAAAAAATCTACAAAATAGCTAAAACTAGAGAAAGAAAAATAAGAGACCTTAATCATGTTAAGTGCATCAAGGACGAGAATTCAAAAGTTTTAGTTAAGGATAAGGAAATAAATGATTGGTAGAAAGACTATTTTGAGAAACTATTAAATGAAAATTACTTAGGAAACTTAGAAGAGAAAATGGTAGGATTCATGAAACTAGAGCACACACATTCTTTCGTATAATAAAGAATTCGGAGGAAGAGATTGTATTGAAGAAAATAATATAAGGCAAGACTTTAGGATTGGATGAAATTCAAATTTAGGTTTGAAAGTGCTTAGAGAATAATGGGGTGTCGTGACTAAAGAAATTATTCAATAGAATTATTACTACTAGGAAAATGCCCAATGAATGGAGAAAGAATATTTTAGTACCTATGTATAAAAATAAAAGAGATATTCAAAATTGTAATAATTATTGAAAGAATAAAATTGATGGGTCATATAATGAAACTATGGGAAATGGTTATTAAATGTATCCTAAGAGTTGGATTATAGTTTCAAAAAATCAGTTTGGGTTTATGCCTAGTTGATCAACTATGGGTGCTATATATTTATTAAGGACACTCATAGAAAAGTATAGTGAGAAGAAAAAAAATCTCCATATGCTATTTATAAACCTTAAAAAGGCATATGATACAGTGTCTAGAAATATAATATGGAGGGTGTGTGACAGAAGATGAGTGACGAATAGGTATATTGAGGTGATAAAGGACATGTATGACGGGATTATGAATACAATTAAGTATTCCGTGGAAGAAAGTAAAAAAATTTCAATCATGGTAGGATTACACCAAGGATCAACCCAAAGTTCATCCTTATTCAGCCTAATTATGAGTGAACTTACTAGGCACATTCAAGATAATGTCCCATGGTGCATGCTATTTGTAGATAATATTGTCTTAGTAGATGAAACTCGAAAGGGGATTAACAATAAATTAAAAATTTAGAGAGAGACACTCAAGTCAAAAGAGTTTAAAATAAGTAAGAGTAAGACTGAATACATGCAATGCAATTTTAGTTATAGAAGAAGTAAATATAGTGAAAAAGTTAAGATTGAAAATTAAGAAATACTGACGAGTAAACGATTTAGATATTTAGGACCAATGATTAAAAATGATGGAGAGATTGAAGACGATGTAACTCATAGAATCAAAGTCGGTTTGGCTTAAGTGGAGAAAAACTTTTGGCATATTATGTAATAGAAGGATACCAACAAAATTGAAAGACAAGTTTTATCAAACGGTTATATGGACAACAATGTTGTATGAGATGAAATGTTGGGCAACTAGAAAATAACATAGTGACAAAATCAGTCCAGTGAAAATGAGAATGTGAGTGGTGAATGTTTGGAAAAACTAGAAAGGATAAAATACGAAATGACCGTTTAAGAGAAATGATTGGAGTAGCTCCAATTGAGGATAAGTTGAAAGAGAATATATTAAGATAGTTTGACCATGTTCAACGGAGGCCGATAGAGACACCGCTTAGAAAAAGTGATAAAATTTCTCTTAATAGTATTAGGAGTAGGGATAAACCTAAATTAACATTTGACGAAATAGTAAGAAAAAATATGAAAATATTTTACTTAAATGAGCATATAATGCATGACCGAAATGAATGACGAAGATGGATTCATATAGCCGACCCTAAATAATTGGGATTTAAGGCTTGGGTTGGTTAGTTGGCTGGTTGATTGGGCTTTCTGTATTTTTGGAAGTGTTTGCATGGTTGAGGGGGCCAAATTTAAGGAATCTTTATCATCTGAAAAGCACGAGAACCTAATTGCAGACTGCAAATACGACAAGTTCGTAGCCTTTAGTTCTAATTTTGTTAATTACCTAGGATGGGGTTATTGTTTGTTCATGTATTTGTACCTATATTTAACAAAGTAACTGTTGGAATGCGAATATTTACAAGTTATTTTACTAAATTCCCCTGCGTGGAATCCTCGCTTTGGACTTGGAATTCAAATCACACTGGTTCAATTTTTAAAATTTTCCATTTCAATGCTAATCACAACTTCAATGCTGGCCTGTACTGCCAATTGGAGCCTCAGATAAGCTGCATTTTTGTTGCAATTCTTTTTAACTACGTTTTGCATTATTATTTGAACTTACGACTATGTTTCCAACTAAGTGACCATTGTTTTGTGGGAATTTTCTGAACATGCTAGTGTATTATGTGCAATACAACTGTGATTTATGTCCTCGTCCAGAATAATCCAAAGCATGTGAATTTGTTTTCCATATAATTTGTCGATGGTGATTTTACAGACAGAGGGACATCCAGTTCTCAGCCACATAATGACGGCAACAATGTTGAAAGCACTCACAACAGTGCTGTTGGAAATTCAGCAAAGAATACTGGAAGCCCTGAAAATTATGTGACTTCTATTAGAACTGTTGCCTTATGTGTCAGTATCTTGCAGTTTTATCTAGATACACACACCTAAATGCATATGCTCCTTTTTCAACTTGTTTCTGTAGCACTGGTTTGAAATCAACCAAGTCATTCATTGTTGTAGGTTTGCACAGCAGTGGCATTTGGTGTTGGTTTGGGGTTGAAAGAAGGAGTTGGCAAGGCGTCTGAGTTTTTTGCTGGGTATGAGCATCTATCACTATATCTGCTCATTATTTAATTATGGATGTGTGGCTTTTGTAATTTGGTGTGAGAACTACCAAAAAGAGAAAAAAGAGAGAGAATTATCCTTTTTTAGTTTCTTAAAATAAAATATTTTGATACAATCCCAAAAATGATGCTGCGGTTTGGACTATGTCTAAATCATAAGTTATTGTCCGGATGATAGAGAGATTGTGGTTTTTTAGTTGCCTGGCTTTGTGGAACTACGTATTCTGATGGATTACCATGGACACTCTAGGTACTTATCTCATGCTACTATGGTTTCTTTCGTAATAATTTAATAACAGTGGTCATAGTTTACTAATTGCTTGTGTCTCTTAAGATTGTTTGTCATGTTGTGTCACATTTTCAAAGTACACATATAAATTATAGATTGATTAAAGCTAGACACACAAAAGAAAAAAATAATACAACCTTATGGTACTTTTCTTTTCTTTTGTTTTTACTACATATGAAAACAATGGTGTTCAGTGAGTAACTGCATTTTGTTATGTTATCTGGACTTCTCTGCCCCTTTTATTCATTTAAGCTATCATCTGGCTTCATTCTTAGTGGGGGAAAAAGTGAGGATCTTATGCAGCTTGTTGGAGCATTTAAATGGGGAAGTGAGGGTGTTATGGCAGACTTTTGCTGCTTAAGACTCATTGCCCACTTTGTCATTCTTTGTCTGATTTGGAGTGCTTTTTGAAAAGAAGTTTTAATTATTGAGCATTGATATTTCATCAATTCTTCAACTTTCCCTAAGGCCTGTCTTTTTCCAAGTATTTTTTCAGTCACTTGGTTTCATTCATTCTTTGCCTTTGTGGGTTTTGGCTGATTTTTGTCTTTTCCACACTTTTAAGGGACACGTGCAACTTGCCCCAGCCCATCACCTTACTCCTTAAAGCTCACAAATAATGAGGGAAGACATGTAGGGGCATAGGTTAAGAAGGGCCTCGAATTGTTGTTATTATTTTTGGTAAAAACATTTCATTTATTGGCATTCGTATTCTACTCCATGGTTGCTTTTTTGTATGTGCCTCGAATTTACATGTTATGGTTTAATCTTCTGCTTGATCATCCTGGATTTTACTTCTTTGTGATCATCCTCATTCTGAAATAATGGCCATTATCATATTCAGGTATCTACTGGAACAGAGTTTATCCGTGGACAATCTTTTTGTATTTGTTCTAGTATTCAAATACTTCAAAGTGCCTATTATGTATCAGGTTTGTTGCAAAGCTTTCATGCAAAAGACTATCTGTTGTAAAATGTTTAATTCTTTTGGTTCACACTTTTTCTAGGTTATTTTTTTACCTCTTTCTTTATGAAATCTGCATAATGTTTGGTTTGTAGAATAGAGTGCTTTCGTATGGTATTGCTGGCGCAATAGTCTTCCGATTGTCATTGATACTTCTTGGAACAGCCACTCTTCAGGTTATTTCCTAATTCAACATGTACACACACGTATGGACATGCATGCAAGCAAGTATACGTAAATGTGGAGAATAATACATGCTTTTGTTCTTTTATTGTCTCACATTTTACACTTATTCTCTTTATTTCAGTAAGATTGGTTTCTAAAATTTTTATCATGTTATTCATTTAGAGGTTCGAGGCGGTTAACCTATTGCTGGCAGGAATACTTCTCTATTCATCATTCAAGGTGCTATTTCTCTTCAGAATGCTGTTAGCTAATGACAATTCAATTTATATGTTTTCATTTATTTTTTCTTGATGAACTTGTGTTTTTTTAGGTACCCAGAACTATACTTGCATGTGAGAACTCCAGTTACATTTCAGCCAGACGTAATTGATTGACTCAGATAGGTCTAGTTATTTGTCACCTTAAACATGAACAAAACTACATCATGAAAATCATAATTTTTTAAAGTTTACCCTAGTGGCTGATCAAGCTGCAATTTGCGTAAGAAAGTGTTTTCCATCCCTAGTCTGGGCATTGATACGCGTAAATTGAAAGTCAAATGCTCAAACACAGCAGCTCTCATGCCTTAACAGAACTGATCCAATAGAGTTTATCTTGAGAGCATTTACTATTTCAGTAACAAATCCTGCATCTTCTTTTCTGAAAAAAGTGCATACAGAAATATCTATGAAATTATATCAGTTAGCATTGTGCTTGTTTATTTAGCAGATTAAATAGAGAAAACCTAAGTTATATTTTTTGAAGTTTTCGACTATATCTTTTGAGTGTTAGTGCAAAAGAAAGAGTCAGAAAAAATGACCAAATTTCTTGAGTAAAAACTGTGTTTTTATGCTTTGGGAATGCTTTCTAGCCAAAGAGGTTCAATGTAGTAGAATATGAAAACTCTACCCAGTGGGTTAGTCACATTATGCAATCCATAATAGAAGATGTCCAGATTAAGAAAAAGAAGTTTTTCTTCCTGTAGCTCATGGTAATGGAATTGCATGAGAGAGGGTTGTCAATTGTTGCGGGATTACATAGGATTAAACTTAAGCCTTATCTAATATGCCAAAGTCTGCCATATGACAGCATTTTATAGTTATACTTCTCTAAATATGTGGATCGCATCTCCGCTGCATATGCTGGAAGTTGGTTACTTCATGATATTATGCCTTTTTTCACAGAATTGAATCATACCTCAATAGGACCCTTCTGATTGACATTGTTGTGCTATGTGTATGGTGTCAGCATTATGTTATTAATGATCTTGTTTAGGTTCTGTTTACTTGTTAGAGAAATGACATCAGTGGAGACGTGATGTTGGACCACTCTACCTGCCTGCCTGTACGATTCATGCGTTTTAGGCCACTACATGTTTGATGCTGTTATTACATCACATTATCATGCATTCGTATCTTTGAGTGGAGTTCTGTTTTTATAAATGAGTTACAATGCTTGTGGGGCTCAACTTTCTTTCAATTCTGCTCATAATGCTAATATCATCTTTAGCTTCTTGTAGTTGTTTGCAGACGAAGAGGAAGAGGATGATCTATCCAACAACTTTATAGTGAAGACATGCCAAAAATTCATCCCAGTTACTTGTAATGCTCCCCCTGTTTCTACTTTCTCTTCCCTCTGTATGCAGTCTTGATATTGCCGGTAGGTTTTTTGTGTATTGATCATGGTTGGTTACGCAATGGGGATATCACAATTTCAATCAAATATCAAGCTCTTTCCAATTGAATTTGGAGTGGTTTTGCTTGGATCAGGTTTGAAAGGCTAGGATCACCTCAAGAGATAGTTTTATTTGATCCTGCTGACATGATGAATAGTGTGTTACAGCCTGAAGTTTATGGAATTGATTCTCACATTTGACCAAAAAAAAAAAGCTTCTAAGTCATTTTGCTTTCTCCACCAATTTGTGACTTTATTCTCAGTGGCTTGCTTAACCTTTATAGCCGTATTGATCAGGACTAAGCCATTTTATTCATACCAATTGGTTTCAATTTCATTTTATTGTCATTTTCTCATTATGTGTGTCCGTTCTGGTTCATAAAAGTGATAATAAAAGCTCTCGCCATAGTGGTGGACTTCTTGCCATTGACAATTCTAACTTCTCCATGCACTTGGTTTTGTGTGGGAACAATTGAGTCAGTAAGCTATCAGGACATTTGAAGGTTGTCTTTCCTTTCAGTAATCATATTAGTGGAGGATTATGTTGTTATGTTGTTGGTGAGTTAGAATGAAGCTGGTACACTTGAACACCTCTCTCTTATACACCCCCCAAAAAAAAAAAAAAAGCTGATGTCTAGTTGCAATATTTTACATTTTGACTGCTCTATTGATGCCAAATATCCTAATTCTCTAATACTTTTCTGACGGTGCAGCCAATTATGATGGCAGTCGATTTTTTACATTCCAGGATGGTGTCTGGAAAGTAAGTCCTTGATTATGGATACCTTTAAGTCATTGACATTGTACTATACCCATTTTTCATATGCCAGTATCATATATTCGTATACTACCTAGACAAGACATGCTAAACTGCATGAAAGGATCTTTTAGTTTACGAAATTTAGAGGTGTTTGTGCTTTAAATTAATATTAATTTGATTTCTAACAGGGGTGAAACATTTTGGGCAGGCTACACCATTGCTTCTCACAGTAGCAGTTATAGAACTCAGTGATATTGCATTTGCTGTATGTTACTCTAATCTCTTATCTTATTTTCTTAAGTATTTTTATCCCTTATCCTGTGTCAGTCGTACTTATCTGAAGGGTTCGAGGTTTACCAGCTAATGTTGTCCTGATAATCTTGATGCTTGTTTTTCAGGCTGACTCAATACCAGCAGTTTTTGGTGTTACACGAGATCCTTTCATAGTTTTTACATCTAATCTTTTTGCCATATTAGGCAAGTCTTGTTCTTTCTTCCCTTCCTAACAGGTGCTTTGATTTTTTGATAGCTCTTGCAATGCCTAATTTTATGTCCTAAATATATTTGCTGTTGAAAAGTATCTGATACGAATCCAAGAGTTCTACACATGTAACTCTGTTTTCTGATTTTATCTTTGTAAGTATACATCATCTTTGGGAAATATCATTAGGATATCCGATTATCAAGAAAGTATTTTCCATATTGCTATTCATGTTTTTTTTCTTTTGCACAGATTTGGGGGTTGGGGGAGGGGGGAGTATGCATCATGTTTTCCTTGGCCTTGACATTTTGACTTGAAGTTTCTTTTTGATAAAGTAATAATGAAATTTTGGAATTTTAGAGCTCTATTTCTTCTTCTATCACGTTCTCTTGGTTGGATAAGAAACTGCAATCAGATTGCAAATTGACGCTTTGCCCTTCTAATAAGGTACGCATCTATTTCCTTTGAAGCAAAAGATTAATTGACCTTGTCTCTTCTCGGTGTAGGTCTAAGGTCACTATACACCCTCATTTCTGAAAGTATGGCAGATTTGGAGTATTTACAGGTGAAGATTTGACTTGCTCTGCGTATGTTTACTATTTTACTGACAATTAAGTCCCTGGTTAATCCCAGGCATACAAGGCCGTTCTGATGCACCCCCCTTTTTTCCCAAATACGCATATGAAGGACATGAGAGAAAACACTATAAAATGTGTGATGCAGCCAGCTATGTTGTACTAAACATCACCCAGAGCCTCAATTAGAACACTGAACACTACGCATGTCCCAGAAGTATATACTAGAACAGAAACATTAGACATGTTTAGTTTATCATTTTTTCCGGAAAGTTTCCTCAATTAATTCTTCCATCTGGTGATAAGTAGTGAATTGTTGTCCGGAACATAGATGAAAAGTATTGATGAGAGTAGGGTTTTAACTTTTAAGGCAGGCTTAAGTTGAGACGTGAGCATGCTCAAGTACTTAGCAATACAGGGAAAAAAAGTGATCTGCTTTTTCTGTGAACGACCTTTCTTTATTTTTTACGTGTTTATATACACCATGATTATTTTTTTTTGGGTACAATACACCATGATTATTGAATGCTGGCAAGTTTGTCTTTACAGTAATAGAATCTCTGTTTTCTTGTTCAGCCCTCCATTGGTGTTGTTCTGGGCTTTATTGGGTG
Organism: Ilex asprella; assembly: GCA_023539305.1. Classification (NCBI taxonomy): domain Eukaryota; kingdom Viridiplantae; phylum Streptophyta; class Magnoliopsida; order Aquifoliales; family Aquifoliaceae; genus Ilex; species Ilex asprella. The sequence continues at coordinate 17,151,082 of CM042200.1, read as the reverse complement.
TAAGATGATCCTGGATTTCTTCGGTGGGTATTTTCTTAATGTATTGAGCTCTTTTTCTGTCTCTCATATACCCAAGTAGATGAATGAACATTGTATTTCTCGATTCTTCCTGCAGGTTACCATGTATCAACTGAGGTTTCGCTCGGCTTTGTAGCTACAATCCTCGGTTCTGGAGTGGTGCTGAGTCTGGTGAAGAAGTCTGACTAGATGAAAAACCAAAAGCCAGTTCGAGCGCAGTGGCTTAGAATCTGTATTGTCACTCTATTCTTGTAGCAATCACATATATAGTTGTTTTTAAATCCTGTCCAATCTTCAATCTTCAAATACTCAGTTATATCCTCATTCATGTACACCCCATCTTCGGTTCAGTAGCTACTGCTTCGACCAAAGCATTCTAAGTAAATTTTTTTTTTTTGAGCTTAATCATTCTAAGTAAGTGTCTAGATCTTTGTTGTACATTAAGGAAATATTTTTCTTCTGAATTTATAATAGTAACAATCGAATTAGAATATTTTCAATATAGTTTTCCTCAACTTCTTTAGGTACTAGATCACCCATCATGTGTAACTCACAATATATAAGTGAGATTTATTACGCATATAAGCGGTTTGAGGGAGATTAACATATATGTGGTTTGAGTGCATTATTTCGGTCACCTAAAAAACAGAAATGTTTCGATTTGTTTCGAAAATAAAATAGAAATGAATAAAAAATGTGAAAATTATTTTTTCAAAACATTGGTTAAAATATATTTGAACATCTTAAAATATTTCAAAACATTTCGAAACAACTGTGTGAATATGCGAAACATTATAAAACATCTCAAAATATTAGATATTCGATTTTATTTGAAGGGGCTCACCCCAGTAATACATGTGTTATGACATTAAATGAATCTACGTGATGATAATGAGGCAAGACACGTGATAAAGACAACTGTCATATGTTTAGTATATTCAGCCGAACTTATCAATATGTTCGGCAAACGAATGCAAGAGCTCGATTTGTACCAAATTGAGTTCATCAGTCTGTTCGGTAAACCTTAAGCTCGAGCTGATCGCTACGAAAAACAGAAGGATAAAGATTCGCCTAAAACATAGGCATTCAGATAAGCGAATCAACGACATTGAAGATATAAGAAGGAATTGCTGGAGAGATATCAACAATTTTCTAAACTGAATCACTAAATTGAAGGAAGGTATGCCATACTGAATCTAAAATTACGGAAACCTTAGAGGGACAAATATCTATAAAAGGAACGAGAGGCCAAGGTGAAAGGTACGATGAACTCTCCTAATCTTTCAGCAATCGTCTTTGTTCCATTACTGACTTAAGTTTCAGAGTGCTTTCGATTGAAGCACTTCGGTTTTAGACAGTTTATTTGTTTTGCAGGAAAAGGAGATTAGGAGATCAAGTTCATAATTATTTCTCACCAGAAATATCGAATTAAATTATTTACAGGAGGTATTGTTAATTTTTGACCTTACATTTTTTGGCGCTGTCTATGGGAAGATTTTACATCAATTGAACAAAGAGACACAATGTCGAGACTTAGGAGTGCTATTGGATCACCTAGAGGCAGTTTTGTCGTGGGTAATTCAGATCCAACATCGCTTTCGTCTGAAAGCTACGTTGGATTACATATGAATAAGAGCCCATCTGGGCTCCATGAGATTGACGAGGTATCCTCAGCAAACTTCAAACGAACCCAAAATCAGAACCAACAGATTAAAGATCGTGGAGAATCCCTCCGTGCCGAGGAGGAAAACCATTCTCTTGCAAAGTTGGTCCAATCCCTACAGGATTGTCTTGATGTTTATGACAAACTGTTCAAGAAATCATATGCTAGGGAGAAAGACCTTATGAAAGAGAACAAAAAACTAAGAGCTAGGATGAAGGAGATGACTAAGAAGAAGAAACGTGTGAAGTAAAATCGGTGTGAAAGTCCTGAGAGAAAGCCAAACAGAATAAAAAGTGTCGATGAAAACAAGCGTCAACAGAAGAAAACTCGAATCCAAGAAGAGGATGCATGAAAACAGTTCATCACCGAGGAACTTAATAACTGCTTGAAAAGGTAAGAACAGAGGTCGGATAGGGACCTAGCCAGAAGAGCAACAGGGGAGTACGGAGATGGCTCGGAGTCATCACCTTTCGCTTCATGGATCAAAAGGGGGTGAATCCCGAGCAAGTTTACCGTTCCGAATTTCAAACTTTAAGATGTAAAGACTGATCCAACCTCACACATAAGGCATTACAGGCAGTTGATGACTATTCATCAAAGGAACGAACCATTGTTGTGCACCATGACGTGGTTTAGGAGAGTCGGCTATGAAATGGTTCGACAGTTTGCCGAAGGGATCGATAGATGGATGGTCAAAACTCGTCGAGCAGCTCAGGACTCGGTTCATCACAAGTAGTAAGTAGCCAAAGGATGTCGGGGTTCCACTAACACTAAAGAAAAAGAACAAAGAAACTCTGCGAGAATATGCTCATCACTATTGAGAAACTATGAACGAGGTCGAGGGATGCAATCCCGAAATCGCAGTTGCGTCTTTCAAAATTAGCTTGCCAAAGGATAACCTCTATACTAATCACTCATTAGAAGGCCAGCCGCAGACTTAGAAGAATTGATGGCGAGGATAGAGAAGTATGCCAAAGTTGACGACGACTTATCCAGAGATGTGATTAAGGAGCAGCAAGGCAGGAGACAATTCAATCGCGATAAGCAAACCGAGCCGAGTAGAGAGCACAGAAGGAAGAATGAGAAGGAAGGTTACCCTCAAAAGTCTCATTTCCTCGGGGTAAATACACTGTTCATGGAGCCGATTTACAAGATATTAAATCAGATTCAGGCGAAGCCATTTTTAAGTGGCCCAACATGCTAACTGGAGATCCTTCAAAGAGGAATCCAAACATCAGATGTTCGTACCATCGGGATATAGGTCACATGACAGAGAACTACTGATCTTTAAAACAACATTTGGAGGAGTTGGTCCAGGCTGGGCATCTCACCGAGTTCATCGAAGGTGAAACTAGAGTTGATGGAGGGAGGACTGAAATAAAAGGAGATCAAAACACGTCCGCTGGGGTAATAGATCTAATACACGCCGCGACGAATCTACAAATGTCAACAAACAATGCTGTTAGGACGTATATTCAAAAAACTGCCAAGGAAAGGGAGGTCTACCAATTGCGGTTAACCCCGGAGGCAAAAGGATTAAGGTGGAGGAATTAGCCGAGGCTATATGCTTCACCGAACAGGATTTGGTCGGGGTACATCAGCCACACAACGACGCGTTAGTCGTTACTCTCAGGATTGCCAATTTCGATGTAAAGAGAGTCTTGATTGATCCAAGGAGCTCCTCCAAAATTATGTACTTGGATCTTTTTGATAAGCTTGGTCTTAAGCAGGAGAATTTTACGCCTTCAAATACTCCACTGATTGGTTTTAGTGGAAAGACAGTTCTTCCTAGGGGAAAGATCACGCTGCCAGTAAAGACTGGACCGATTTGTATTATGACCGAGTTATTGGTAGTTGATACAGTCTCGGTTTACAATATGATTATGGGAAGATCTTGGCTGCATGAGATGAAGGCGGTGCCATCAACGTTCCATCAAATGTTGAGATTCCCATCATGTGAAGGAATAGTGAATATTCGAGGAGACGAAGTCAATTCCAAAACTTCTCTGTTAGCCTCAGTCAAACCTAAAGACAGAAAAGAAACCTGTGAAAGTACAATGGCTGAGAAGTCAAAATAGCAATCAACACCAGACAACTCAGTTGATTCTGCCGACCAGGCAGTCATGAAAAGCCCTAAAGTACCTTTAGGCACAAAAAGAGAAGTTACAGACCAAACAATCGAAGACTTGACTAAAGTACCTTTAGGCGAGGATGGAGATCCAGAAAAGTACTTTTTGCTGGGTTCGACTATAAGCCCTGAACAACAAAATGAGCTTGTCTCCCTACTCCGCGAGTATGGCAATATATTCACTTGGAGCACAAGTGATGCCAGACGTACCTTCCAAAGTGGCATGTCATTGCCTAAATGTTGATCCTAGCTACAAGCCAGTCAAGCAAAAGTTCAAAAGGTCACCTCCTCAGCACCAAGAGGCAGTGAAAGAGGAATTCAAGCGATTGCTCGAGTCCTAGACAATCAAGGAAGTACAATACCCAACCTGGTTGTCAAATACGATTGTGGTGAAAAAGAAAAATAAAAAATGGAGAGTCTGCGTTGACTTTACCAACCTCAACAAAGCTTGTCTAAAAGACAACTTCCCCCTGCCTAAGATAGATCAGTTGATTGATGCAACTGCTGGGCATGAACGAATGAGTTTCCTAGATGCCTACAGAGGATACCACCAGATCCCTCTTGCTTAAGAGGATCAAGAAAAAAATGCCTTTATAACACCTGAAGGGACGTATTGTTACAGGGTAATGCTCTTCGAGTTGAAGAATGTAAGAGCAACGTATCAGAGGTTGGTTACCAAAATGTTCTCACACATGATAGGCAGTATTGTTGAGGTCTATATCGACAACATGGTGGTGAAGAGTCGAAAAGCTGTAAGTCACTGTTCTGACTTGAAAAACGCATTCGATATTCCACGAAGATACAAGATGAAGTTAAACGCTTCAAAGGGTGCATTCGGTGTTGGATTGGGGAAATTCCTTGGCTTTCTAGTTACGCATCTAGGGATTGAGATGAACCCTGATCAGGTGAAGGCTATGTCCGAATTACAGTCACCTCGAACTATAAAGGAGGTACGGAGATTGACTGAAATGGCAGTTGCACTTAGAAGGTTCATATCCCGAGCATCTGATAAGTGCAGACTCTTTTTCCATTCAATCAAGGGTAGGAATAGGGCAATTTGGAATCAAAAATGCGAGGAAACGTTTGTAAATCTTAAGGCATACCTTGCCTCCCCTCCGATCCTCATAACCCCATTGTCTGAGGAGAGACTCTTTCTCTACCTAGTTGTATCTGAGCATGTAGTGAGTGGGGCGTTGATGAGGAATGATTGTTAAAGATTGAAACCAGTTTATTACTTGAGCAATATGTTTTTGGATGCAGAGTCAAAGTATACTCCGTTAGAGAAGCTTGCCCTAGCACTGGTGAGCTGGGCTAGGAAGCTCAGGCATTACTTTCAGGCTCACCAAATCACTGTGCTAATTGACCAGCTGTTGAAGCCCCTTTTTCAAAAGGCCAATCTATCTAGACACGTTGTCAAGTGGGCAATCGAGCTCGGGGAGTTCGACATTACATTTGAGCCAAGAACGGCTATTAAAGGGCAGGTCATTGCAGAATTTCAGCCAAAGCCCAATTCTGGAATAACCGACTTTAATGAGTGCTTCAAAAAGTCAGAACTCATTGGCAAATGGAATCTTTTCGTCGATGGATCCTCTAACTAGAAAGGTGCAGACATTGACCTTATTCTGAAAAGTCCAGATGGCTGTATTATGGAAAAAGCCATTAGACTCGGGTTTGAGGTCTCAAATAACGAGACAGAATATGAGACTTTAATAGCAGGAGTGCGACATGCAGATGAAATGGGCATAACGAGTCTCCAGATATTCTTTGATTAACAGTTAATAGTGAATCAGATAATAGGGGAGTACATGACGAATGATGAGAGAATGATGGCATACCACACCGTTGCAGCGAATGAATTAGGTTGGTTTTCAGAGTATTCAATCCAGCAGGTTGGGAGAACAAAAAAAAACCATACGGATGCCCTAGCGTCATAAGCTTTGCCTATCAACCAACAGGTTGAAAGGACCATCCATATTGAATTTCAGCCTGAGTTGAGCATTTCAGTTAGAAGGTCGGATGAAGTCTTAGCTGGAGAATTAGAATCAAGTTGGATGGACCCCATCATCGGTTTCTTGAAGAATGGGGACTTACCTGATGACAAGAAGGAGACTCACAAGCAACGTTTGAAAGCGGCCATGTTCTGGTTATCTCCAAAAGACGGGCTCTACCGACGCTCATTTGGGGGCCCATATTTGAAATGTGTACACCTGAGAATAGTTCCCGACCTTATATCTGAAATACACGAAGGAAGCTGCAGAGCTCATACATGGGGAAGATCTCTGGCTCACCGAGCTATCTCTCAAGTCTTTTGGTAGCCATACATGCAGAAGGATGCTCAACAATTTGTTAGGCGGTGTGAAAAGTGTAAAAATTGTTTGCCAATACCAAGAAAACTATCCCAAGAGCTGCTTCCATTAGTAAGCCCATGGCCCTTCTCACAATGGGGATTAGACATTGTGAGTCATTTACCTTGGACCCCTGGCAATAGGACGTACCTTCTAATTGCCACGGATTATTTTATGAAATGAGTAGAAGTTGAGTCCCAAGCCAACATAAGGGATACTAATATAAGAAAGTTCATCTGGAAGAACATCATCACCAGATTCAGAATCTCACATACGTTTATTTCTAATAATGGGACATAGTTCGATAGCAATCCCTTCAAAACCTTTTGTGAGTAGTATGGAATTTGGAAGCACTATTCGACCCCAGCATACCCTCAAGTTAATGGACAAGCAGAGATCTCTAACAAAATAATTTTGGAAGGAATCAAGAAAAAGGTTGGACGATGCCAAAGGAATATGGGTAGAGGAATTGCCGAGTGTTTTATGGACGTACCGGACCACACCTCGGCGCTCAACTGGAGAGATCCCCTTCGCCCTAGCTTATGGGATGGAAGTGGAAATTCTATTAGAGATTGTCTTACCGACCTCGATATCATGGGTAGTGCATATTATGAACTCGATATCATGGACCATCGGGCAGTGCCTTGCCCCTGAAACGCAGCTAACTTTAGAAAGTTCTATTTCTAAAAAGTACATTTTTATATAGAAATCCGAAGTACCTTCAAAAACTTAAGGGTGTCCTTTAAGAGTTGAATGATTATAGATGAAGGTACCGAACTCATTTATCAATAATTTTTTTTTTGAAGATACCTTTTTCTCCTCTTTATTTACGTCTTACTGCTAAGGCAAGGAGACAAAAAATCTTGATAGAAGTCAAAAACTTAAATCAGGCGTAGCCACCCGATCTAATCTAGGCCCTCAGGTAGGCATGATGATGTAAGCTGATAAGGGATGGATCTGAGTCCAATTAGATTGGCAGGTCGGTGCGGAGTAGAAACACTCTTACACCTAAGGGGACTAAGAGTAAATCTACTAGGAGACTGAGCTATTTGAAGAAGGGCGAGCAGAGTCATAAATTCAAGAGCCAAGGAGACCGAGCTTTTTGAAGAGAGCCGAGCAGGGTCATAACTTCAAGAGCCATTAAATTTTTCTAAGATAAAATGGTCCCTGTTGAGGGACCGAACTCTTTGAAGAGGGCCGAGCAGTGCCATAACTTCAAGACCCATTCAATTTTTTAAAGTAAAAAGGTCCCTGTAGTGGGATCAAGATCTTTGAAGAAGAACCGAGCAAGGCCATAACTTCAAGAGCAAAGGAGACCGAGCTCTTTGAAAAGGGCCGAGTAGGGCCATAACTTCAAGAGCCATTAAATTTTTTCTAAGTTAAAAGGTCTGTGTAGTGGGACATAACTCTTTGAAGAAGGACCGAGTAGGGAACTTCAAGAGTCATTAAATTTTTCTAAGATAAAAGGTCACTGTTGAGAGATCGAGCTCGTTGAAGAGGGGCCGAACAAAAAGGCACAACCTTAAGAGTCAAATTTATCAAACAAATATTAGAAAATAGAGAAGACAAAATGCGATACTCATTTAACTTTAAAAAAGAGTACAAAAAGACTTGCAAAGCAAATTACATCTAAAAAATTTCAAAAATCTTTGAGAAAGGGGGAAGAAATCGGCAATAAAAAAACATGTCTTACCAGGACCATGTGTTTAATGGCTTGACGAGACACTTCATTGTCCGTTAAAGCCTCATTCATAGCCAAATCCCGAGGCAAGATCACCCCCGTGCAATTCCCACTGCAACATTGAAGTCTTCGATTGCAGAGTCTTTGCTAGTAATTTCTCTTCTTTTTGCCCTAAGGACAGGACATAATGGAGGATTGGTAGATTTAGGAGAGAGGTTCTTCTCAGATTCGGCAATCTTTCGTTTCTTTGGGGCAGGATCCTCAGTAAGTTCGAAGATGGAATCTTCTTCGTTAATATGAGAGGGAACAGGATTTGGAAAGCCTAACTCAGCTCGGATGGAAGTTTTGGTGACCCGAGTTGAATTAGCTTGATCACCAACGACAATTTCTGTATATTCTGGCTCAAGAAGAACAGTCTCTGTTGGGACTTTGGCAACATGCCCCTTAAGAACAAGAATCGGAGGCAAAGATGTTGGAATCGATTCGGCGGATGGGCTCGGCCCGACGGTTGATAGAAAGTTCAGAAAATTTTTCATTGTTCTTCTACCAAAACTGAATGGAATAAACTTCTTACAAGCACGGGGTGTCTGTTCCCGAGCCGTTTGAATTGCTTCCTGATCTGCAACAAGTGTTGCATTAGGTTGGTTCAGAATGACGATGAATGATGTATAAGTGGGTGTATATCCAAGCAGGGTATGAGCAGCTTGACAGAACAAGGACCCGGTGTAGCCCCAAGCCTTTTTGAGTTAATCTATCTTTACAGAAGCCTCTGGAACTCTGCCTTTTATGATTTCACCTTCAAAACAAAAGAAAATTCAAGCCAAGAAACAGTAAACACACTAGGAATTTTGGAGGAGTAAATGGTCAAATACTTGGAGCACCTTCCTCGTAAGGGCAACAGTAGGTAGGAGTAACACCAGTAGCATACTCCCAGTTTCCAGAAACGAAATTCACGTCATTCTCATGGCTCTGATTTGAGTCTGGAAGATGGGTGAGCAGATACCGTTCCTTGTCACCAACTGATTTGATGATATAGCAATATAAAATCTCCCAAAGGCCCAAACTCAGATTCAACAACCTGTTCAACGCAGCAACTCCCATCACGATCCTGAAAAAGTTGGGGCAGCATTGTAGGGGGCAAAGTTTTATTGCAGATAGCACCCAATTCAAAAGGAGGTCAAGGGAAAATCGCACTCCACCCTCGGTGATGGCACGAGTTGGAATGGGGATCCTCTCCCTTGTACCAATCAGTAGTTCATCTTTCCCAGCAACTGCTACCTTGACGTCGTCTGGAATGCTGTACTTAATCTTAAAAGATGAAATCTCTGGAGAAGTAAGTGGAGTCATTAAGGAAGAACGAAATGCAGAGAAATCATAGAGATGAGGGGATGAAGTTTGAAAAGTCAAGGTGAAGAAGGAGTGAATGGAAATCGCTTACAAAGATAAGGAATTCTAATAGAGGGAATTTTAAAAGGCGGTATTTAAATGATCATACACCGCCAAAACAAAAGGGGAGACGTCACAAAGTACACGCAATGATGATGAAAGGGCATAAAACGGCTGATAGGCGAAAGACGTATGCCAGACGTTTTCTGGAGGTGAATGAAGGGGCATACTCCCATTAATACACGTGTTATGACATTAAATGAACCCACGTGATGATAACGAGGCAAGACACGTGACAAGGACAACTGTCATATGTTTAGTATGTTCAGCGGAGCTTATCAATATATTTGGCAAGACAAATCAATCTGTTTGGCAAAAGAATGCAAGAGCTCGACTTGTACCAAACTGAGTTCATCAGTCTGCTTGGTAAACCTTAAGTCCAAGCTGATCACTATGAAAAACAGAAAGATAAAGATCCACCTAAAACATAGGCATTCAGATAAGCGAATCAATGAAATTGAAGATATCAGGAGGAATTGTTGGAGAGACATCAACAACTTCCCAAACTGAATCACTAAATTGAAGGAAGGTGTGCCACCTTGAATCTAAAATTACGGAAACCCTAGAGGGAAAAATATCTATAAAAGGAACGAGAGGCCAAGGTGAAAGGTACGCTGAACTCTTCTGATCTTCCAACATTCGTCTTTGTTCCATTGCTGACATAAGCTTCGGAGTGCCTTTGATCGAAGCACTTCGATCTTGGGCAGTTTGTTTGTTTTGCAGGAAAAGGAGATTGGGAGATTAAGTTCAGAATTATTTCTCACCATAAATATCGAATTAAATTCTTTACGTGAGGTATTGTTAATTTGACCTTACACTATCATTGATTTATTTCGGTCATCTTGAAAAAAGAAATTTTAATTGTGTGCATATAGCTATATCTATATTATTATAAAATGTTAATAAAAGTGATTTTTTTTGTTTGACTAAGATAGCATTAAAAAAATAATTAATGTCTCATATATCCTTTTCAGTATATATATATTGGAACCTGCTCTTCTTTCATTCAAAACATCTCTTCCTCGGAAGGTTATGTTTATGTTTGTCTTACTCGATTGCAACATTTCCCCACCTAAAGTACTTATTCGCTTTAAGTGCTAATAACTTTGATAATTATTCAGTGTGCACTGAGTATGCCCAACGTCATATTAAAACTTTGAATCATTAAGTGGAAAAATAGGATAAATTATACTTTACCCCTGGAATTATTACCCTTATTTTATTTTATACCCTCAATTATATTTTTTTTTACATTATAACATAAAATATCAATTTTGTTTCATATCACTCCAATTGATAACGAAAGCCAATATTTTGACGGTAAATGTGCATGTAAGTGGTATGTATCGCTAATAAACAATTGCTTATTGCATATGTACAGGTCAAAAATCAAGAAAAATACTTATCTATAACTTTGCCTTTTCAAAGCTCCAATTTTTCTTCCTCTGGCCGACCTTTTTTTTTTTCTTCCCAACAACTATTTGGTTGCAAAAGAGATAACCTAAAGTGGTACTAGACACTTGACGAGAAGCTTTTTGGGGTTTCCCACCTTCCTTTGAAAGATTTTCAAGTTTGTCGTTATCTATTGAAGTAATCTGAAATAAAATTAATATTTTATGGTACAATGTGAGAAATTATGTAGTTAATTGTATAAAGTGAAACAAGGG
>CM042200.1:17108718-17120830 GCA_023539305.1 Ilex asprella | reverse complement strand
TGAGCAAAGAAAAAAAATAAAAAATCCAAAATTTAAATTAATTATTACAGCTCAAATAATGTCAAGTTTATATACATTATTAATTTAAGAAGATGAAATGATATGATATTGTTTATAAAGAAGATAATCAAAAGTCAATTAATAAATTTATTAGTTAAATTAATGCAAACAATAAATTTATGAGAATTCTTGAAATAAGGATAAAATAGATATTATAAAATTACTAAAGGGTAAATAAGGAAATTAAAAGTTTTTCACTTTAAGCCACTTTTATAAGTAACTAGTTGATGCACACGTGCGATGCATGTGAACTATTTTGAATGATAATTTTTATTTTTCATAATTAATTTTTCCTAATAATCAGGAGATAACAAAAGGTTTAATTATGCATACATGAAATCAAAACCAACATGAAGCAACTGAATAATATAGATGAGATATATGTCTTTTAACTTAGAGTTTATAAAATAGATATTTAGGTTTAGAATTGGTTAGAAACCTAAATAATTTAAAATGAACTAAAAAAGACATCATGGTGTTGTTCATGTCAATAGTTAATGATTTGGATTGTTTCATGGTGGTTAACAAGCTCAACTGTAGGGACCATTTGCCATTAAAAATGTTGCATGTGACACTAACAATTTTCTTGCTTTTTTAATAAGAGGGACACTAAGATAAATTGTAATAGAAGTTTAGACATCAAAAGGCAAACAAAAGTTCTAGCAAAATTTCGAAATCAATTCAAAGATGAAAGAAAAAGTGTTTCCTTCTTAATTTATCGATAATATTGGACACTTCGTCTAATTAGATAGATTACATCATTGCTTCAAATAGAAAATCAATCGTGTCGTGTCGTGTTTTATTTAGGTCATATCATTTTTGATAGTATTATTCATTTCTAACTTTATTTTAACTCTTTCATCATTCATATTAATTGGTCATGTCATTTTTGAATTTTATATCGAGTCGAAATTGTGTCAATGGGCAAAATTGACCGTCCTTCAAACATTTCTACAAGGCAAGAGCTATTAAGGAAATAGTATAAATATAATGGTTATTACAAAATTAATCAAAAAGAGGGCACATAAAGCAAAACCAAAAAAAAAAAAAGAGTTATTGTAATCTTTATAACAAAAAAAATATGCACAAACTTAAATCAATTGGTACAATTTATGGTTGGCGGATCATAAAACATGCACCAACGTAATTCAGAATAATATATTCCAATATCAAAAAGATATAAAAAAGAAAGTGACATCTATGATGGACATTATAGCAAATATAAGCCATGGGCAAAATTCTTGATTACATGCATGCAAATTATAACATTCCTGGAAATCTTTCCTATTTGTCGAGAGATATAACACAACAACCAAATTATCTGGTTTCATCTAAATCTAGACTTCAATATATTACACGCTCATCACTCATCAATTAAATGATGAGTGCTCAATTGCCTATATGTTTATTTTTGAACTTTATCCATCATCGGAATATTTCGGTCTTCTTCTATTATCACCATGGGACAAGAACAAGCAATAAAATAAGAAATACCAACGAGCGTTAGATCAGTTGGTAAGGGACTGTTCTAGCTTAACTAAGGTCTCGAGTTCGAGTCTTGGGAATGCAGCTGCACTCGATAGGGAGAGATTTGTCGCCTTGTGGTCCTACCCGGCTCGAATCTGGATTAGTCGGAACCCAAAAAAACTTTCGGATACCAGATGGTCTGACAAAAAAAATAAAATAAGAAATAAAGGGTAAATGTGGGTACCATTGGAGATGGCAAGGCTGGTCTTGGGAGGGACTTTAAAATGGAGCTCCTTGTGCAATGCTAATTTTGAATAATTCACAGAAATTAAGACATAAGAAATAGATAATCTATGATCAAATTCTAATAAAAAAGATAGAAATAACTCAAAAAAATTAATGGCCAGCAAGATTATTCTTTGAAGGGAAGCTTCAAATACGAAGTTAGAGTGACCCTGGACAATACTTTTTTACCTCCACCAACACTCGCCATTGAGTTCTCTATCTTCTTTATGTCTCGTAACCGTGCGGAGGAGTAAAACCCCAAAACAATCAAGAGATAGAAAAAGAGGAAGAGTTGGATCGCCATAAAATATATATTACCCGAAACCCGAGAGAAAGATAGAGGTCGCCTAAGAACTAAGAAGCCAATTGGCGTTTTATTCTAGGAAAGTATGAAGAGACAGAATCATAAAATAAACTAATAATTTAAAGAGTTGGGTCCCTCCATTTCTCTTATTTCATAAACTAATAATTTAATAGAGAAATTAGAATATGAGGAGTATCTCATAAATGATATTAATGTAATAAATAAAAAGTGTATTGCATTGTCTTTATAATATATTTATTAATGGTAGTTTAGATAATTAAGGAATATTAGAGGATAAAAGAGAAAAATAAAAGTTTTTCAAAGATACATACTTTAAAGTAGTATAGATATAGATATAGATAGATAGATATAGATATAGATAATATAGCTATAGATTTATAAGGAGTATAGATATAAATATAAATATAGATATAGATGGATAGTGAGAATAAAAAGAAAGACATGAAAGGTCAAATAATAAATAAATATATTTGATAATGAATATTTATTCAAGTGCATGGTATTTTGAATATTTAAAAGTTGTTAGAGGGTAAAAGAGTCAAACAATTTTTTTTTCAATATGTGTACATTTAAAAGTAGTATAGATATAGATATAGATTAAAAAAATTAAATATAATTAATGTCATACTAAAAGAAGACCAAAAGACATTGGGATATGATTGACTTTATATCAATAGTTAAGGGTAAAAGTGGAATATAAATATTTTTCAAGTATTCTTACTTTCTTAAGTAGTATAGACTAGTTGATGCACACGTGCGTTGTACGTGAACCATTTTAAATATCTCATAAGTCATATTATTGTTATACAGGATTTTCATTGCTTTGGATCTCAATAAAACCAGTTCGTCGACTGTATTACCGTGAAAAACCACACCCAACAAATGACTAAGAGGCTTTCTAGAAATATTAAAAAGACTACAACACTACAGTACACATTACACTCAATCAAACAGGAATCGTGCTAGTGTTTCCTATAATAATTGAGATATTGCTCAAGGTAAATTTGTGTCAGACGCTTTCATCCAACTAATGATTTATAAGTTTAATACCATGCCTCATTAGAGAAGTTATATCAGGAAATCGAATCAACACTTAATGCAAATATTCACTCAAGAAAATAGACCAATATTAATGAAAAATATCCTAATTTCTTCTCCATAGTGTAATAATGTTGTAGTACACTCACTATTGCTCATAACTATATAATAGAAGCATCAATACATTGATTGAACCACAAAATTTACTCTCCCAGTGCACCGCCTACACTGTCCATTCCTCACCTATTCTCTCACAGAAACATGCGAACGAATTTATTTATTTTTACTATACTACCAAAACAGCTTGGTTGAGTTAATTTTACCAAAATACCAATAATTTGGGAAATCAATTGAAATCATCAGGAAATAATTGGTTAAAATTAAATTTAGTAAAATTAAAGGCATCTAAATGGTTTTTAAAGCAACATGCCATTTGGAGAAATGGTCAGTTAAATGCCCACATTATGGCAGCAATCATGGTTTAGGTGCTTAGGTCCCACAAACTATGGGAAGTTGAAAGAGCACACAAAAAATTCGAGAAAAAAGCAAGCTCATGGTAGGTTCAATTGAACATGGTAGCAACACATAGCAAATAGAAGAAAAACAAAAAGACAGAAAGACACAAATAGGCACAAAATCGATTGTCTATAGCCGAAATACAAAAGGCAGGCTGAATAGATAAGTGACCTAGAAATATTTCTTTCAATTCCCTCATTGACGAAATTCTATCAAAAGCATAAACCTGGTATGGTGGCCAGGGATTCTCCGTATGTGGGCATCTTAAGTGTTGCACGTGTATCAATTCAAATATCAAATACTGTCTACTATTGTTATGAAAATTATCAAATGATTCATGATTGAGATCTTCATAAAAACATCATTGTCCTTGAAACTAAATATACATTTCCCACTACTTCTATACATAGACAAGTAGAATCTCCCAAGCAACTTCAAGAATATACTATTCTTGAAAGGGAGACAAAAGCTTAAAACCAAATCATTCTTTGATGATATACTATGAGCACTGAAATTCAAAACGAGGACTGGTTCCTCAAAAAGCACATGAACTGATTAAAAACCCATGCAGGTATTTAAAGAATACTATTTCCATAGAGCCTTTAACCAAAGTAAATATATTTCTAGGTATATCATAGTTACAACACACATCAACACCGATGCCCAGAGGAGTTGAATTCTCCATCCAAAACTCTCCATTAGTACTATAAGAAAGCCTATTATAAGCAATTTCTAAAAATAAAAAATACAACGGTTGATAAATTAGTTTTTGTCTTCTAAATGTTTGCGGATAAATAGGAAAACAACTAATTCTTCAACTTGTGAAGGTAATGTAGTTGGATTTTAGATCTTTCTTCCAAGTAAAAGGCTTTCCTCCTCCGTAGGGCTTATACTTTTCTCTCAATTTTTCTTATTGCAATTTTGGACCATTCATGTGCCTCCAATCCACAGGTATATAGATTTATCGAGGGACATAATTATAGTATTAGTTGACGTGTTGCCGGTATAAACCAACTCAACGAGCATGTAGAAGATGAACCCAAATCCAAAAAACAAATAAATGCATAAAAACATACATAGTTAAGACTAATCACCAATAAAGTTCCTCATGCTAAGGGAATTTGGCCTTGTAATAGGAACTTGAGCTTCGTTGCTAACAATTCAACCACTAAAAATGAATTTATGACCTTGGATGACCATCCAAATTACATACACCCAATTTAGAATCTCAATTTTAACAAGCCAAGAATGTAGACAGGTAAAAAAGTACAATAAAAGCACCAAAAAATTTGAGATTTTTTGCAAAAAGAGAAATAATAAAAATCTCACATTTATTGCATAATCCACCACGCACACAAAGAGACATAACAACAACTACCCAACCTAAGAAACGGAAACAAATGACAGTCAGAATAAAAAATAAATTTATAATGAAGCAAACTGTCGTAGACATAATGAAATAAAGAGAAAAAAAAAACAAAGGACGGAGGCTCTCTCTTTTTATTAGAAACTAAATGTTGCAACACTTCGTCAATTGAGGTCACATTGGAGATATGGATAAATTCTTCATTTCACAAGGGGATTAGCTCTCCTAGAAACTTAATCATCAAGTGACCAAAATAAATAAAAAACATATGTTCCTTTGTATTAAAATTGAAAAAGAATAAGATAAATACCTTTAGAAAACACAACATGAAACACATAAACATAGTCATTTTCATAGCATATTCACGTTGTATCCTTCTGCACCCATCGGACCAATATGCATAAATGAAAAATATTCATCGTGTGATTAATTATGATTAGAACAACTGAACCTACGAAAAAAATAAATATGTCTAGATAACGACAAAGCTATAATATGCTAGTGGAGAAAGTAGCCAGGGATGAAATAGTACCCTCACTGGCCCTCTTCGGCTCACAAGAAGTTGGTAAGAATATTTTATGTGATATATGCAACTGCTTGACAAACATCACACAAATAACACCATTATGCAAAGCCAAGTTAGCAACTCACATCAATACTAAAGTTACAAGCAGATTTTTGCGTACTCTAAACAACAAAATACAGTTCTTAATCACTCTAGTTTGCCAAATCAACCCCTAAAACAAGTTCTTAACCATCTTAACCAAATTAGAAATTAGCCCAAGTTTGAGAAATTGTAACTTCTTGGTTGCACTTATCATACCAACAACATTTGATTACTAACCTATAAAGCAATATGCTCAAAGTGTTCCTTTTCTATTGACAGTACGCCATCACATCCTGAAAGGGAGAAATGCTAACATCTATTTCTTCTTCTCTATTTCTCCATTCAAGAAAAGTCTGCACAATTCGACCATTAGAAATGAACAAATAGAAATCATAGTAATATTAGGTAAAACTGTTATACATACACTTAAAGAAGAAAAAAATGAATCCTATAGAGCCAAAGTACAACATTACATGAAATTACAGACCGACATATAAGCAAGAGGTCCATTAGGTACAAAGCTAGTTAGGTGTAA
Organism: Ilex asprella; assembly: GCA_023539305.1. Classification (NCBI taxonomy): domain Eukaryota; kingdom Viridiplantae; phylum Streptophyta; class Magnoliopsida; order Aquifoliales; family Aquifoliaceae; genus Ilex; species Ilex asprella. The sequence goes on along the minus strand of CM042200.1, from coordinate 17,114,631 downwards.
TTTAGGTTAAGTAAAGAACAGTTTGCATTACTACGCCGTTGATTTTCATTGTTTGTTTCTAAAAAACCATAATGACAATATACAAAAATGATATAAATTATGAAATATTGAACCAAAAATATTTTGCAAAGACTAAAACAAATTAAACTTATCTGTTAGAACCGATCTCAGTTCATCAGAATTAAAATCTCAGTTAATTAGAATTAAAATATCCATGAAAACCTCCAAAAAATATTTGACTCAATATGAAATTGCAAGAAAACACACATATAACCCACACAATACTTGAACCCCATCTAAAGATCAACTATCAGTAGATTTCACTTGAAAAAAAATCATTGGACTTCACAGTAAATTATCTTCATAGATTTCACTTGAAAAGAATACAGATTGCTAGGTCTAACATTATGTCACGTAATGGTAGATAAAGACCTCGACTTGTAAAGTTGGCACACTTCCGATCATAACACCGACTAATTAAAAAAATTCAGATCAAATCCAACCTACTATCAATTCTGAATTAACTCATTCAATATAAAATTACAAAGAAATAGAAAGAGAGCTATAATGGAACATACTGTTTCAAACAAATCTAGATAGAAAGAACAGAGTCACCTTGGGAGAGTACATTCACAACATATTCAAGACCCCAATTCAAACCTTTCAAGAAAATATTAGCAATTTGTCAACCAGTAGAGAAAATTAAATATAAATATCGAAACAAATGAATATAAACCTTATACTTCCATACAATAATTTTCCTCTTTTGTTTGCTAATCTAAGGAAGAGAAGGGGCATTCTAACTTTTCTAATATGAGGCCTTTGACATCAATATGAATTGCTTTGTGATTGTGTGAAGATGGGCAAAGACATGTTAGATGATGTGACAGATAGATAAAGGAAGAAATATTTGAATTGAAATAGGGAATATGGAAGTTCATTCCAACTGAATAATTATTTATTGCCAACTTGATGTGCATGCATGCCTACATGCATGTGTATCTTCAGGAATGTACAAGAATATCCACAAAATCATATCAAAATAGAAAATAAAAAAATTAGTGTTGATTAGAAATATGTTGCTAACAAGAACTACTCAAAAGGTATCACGTTAATGCATCAAAATGTATTTAACTTGTATTTCCGATAGAGTCCATGTACATGATAAGTATATGATAATTACAACTCCAGCTGTTTTACAGTGCCATCAATGGTCTCAAGAATAATAACAATGAAGATTAATCTATATCAATGAAAATAATGAACACATCGATTCATATCAATTTTTTCTAGCTATCATACCTGAAGCTAAATGATCGAATACTGGAACATACCTTAAGTTCACAATAAAGACCAACACAAAAGTACTGAAAATTCATTGCACACACAACAAATAAGAAACTGAAAAAATGAGAAAAATCTCAGAGAAATATCAAAAACTAACAACAGGTAAAGTTAAAATAACATGAAATAGTTCTGTTAGAGAATCCCATGGTAGTGACCATAAATCCACTTGAAGGAGCTACAAATAAAGATGAACTTGTGACACAAAAAAACCAAAAAAAAACTTGTAACGATAATAAAAAAAACAACTAAAAACTCATTACTTAATCAAGTCGATAGTTGCAAAGTGCAAAGACAAAGAACGGCAAAGGAGAAGTGTGTCAAGTGGCAGACGATGCTTAATATGAAGAAGGATGAATTTTTAGTAGTGAAATTATTGGTAATAACCGGTGCAGTCATTTGAATTTGGTAAATTAATTCTTAGAAGATGAAGAGAGACAGAGTGTGGGTGGTTCTTCTTCGTGGAGTTGTGAATACGCAAGAAGAGAGAGGGGGAGAAGAGTTGTAATGGCAGGAATTTAGGAGGCAGAGGAAGAATACGCAGGACAGAGAGAGAGAGAGGAGGGGAGATGAAGAGAGGAAACGTGTTCTTCTCCGAGTTGTGAATACATAGAGAGAGAGAGAGAGAAGAATTGTAACGGTAGGAATTTGGGAGGCAAAAGAAGAATACCCAGGAGAGAGATGAGGGAAGATGAAGAGAGGGAGCATGTGGGAGTCTGTTCGTCGCCGATTTGTCAACAAGGAGGGAGAGAGAGAGATAATTAGGAGGTGGCTGATGATTTAGGTTTAGTTCAGGATAAGAATGAAATAATTGTGGTTTTAGAGGGTAAGACGAAAAAAAATGTTTTTCAAATATACTGATTTTTTAAAGTAGTATAGATATAGATATAGATAGATATGTATATATATATTGGAAGCTAGTCTTCATTCATTCAAAGCGTCTTTTCATCTCAAGGTTATGTTTCTATTTGTCTTACTCGATTCGCTTTCCAATCTAAAGTACTTATTTTTTTTAGAATAATGTTATATGAACTTAAAAATTAAACTTAAAAAGTAGACTTGATAATTACAACTATTGATTTTACTGTAGATCCCAATATTTATTAGGATTCACTACCTATTCAATGACTGTGATTGTGAAGTCTATTTTTTAAATCTAATTTTTAAGTGCTAATAATTTTGATAATTATTCATTGTGCACTGAATATTCCCACTGCCATATTAAAACTTTGAATCATTAAATGGAAAAATAGGGTAAATTATACTTTACTCCCTTGAACTATTACCTTTATTTCACTTTACGCCCTCAATTATAAATTTTTTTACATTACACCCTAAAATATTAATTTTATTTCATATCACTCCAATTGATAACGAATGTCAATTTTTTTTATAGTAAATGCCAACGTGAGTGGCCTGTACTGCCAATAAACAATTGCTTATTGCACATGTGCAGGTCAAAAATCAAGAAAAATACATGTCCATGACTTTGCCCTTCCAAAGTTTCAAATTTTTTTCCTCTGACCGACTTTTTTTTTCTTCCTGGCAATCATTTGGTTGCAAAAGAGGTAACATAAAGTGGTACTAGACACTTGGCGTTATTTATTTGAGTAATATGAAACAAAATTGATATTTTATGATACAATGTGAGAAATTATATAGTTAAGGGTATAAAGTGAAATAAGGGTAATAGTTTAGGAGTAAAATATAATTTACTCTTTCTCCAAAAAAAATACTATATATCACTCCTTTAATGCTACATTTCATTGGCTTATTAACAGATTATATCTGAAAGACACCCCCCATCTTTGTCACTCTCACCCAGTTTTGCCTTTGTTACAAAATTAGAGGGGTAGGGCTACTTGAACAGATACTTTTTATCTCTCTTCCATGTTCTATATCTATTTCCATTGTGTTGTTTATTTATGGGATTTTGAAATAGGCATGTTTTCCTTCCTCCACAAATCTTGCTTGAATCAAAATTTAACCATCAAGTCTGAAGAAGGCAAAGATATGGTACAAGAGACATGAAAAATGGAGGAAAATCAAAAGGACAAAAGAGGGAACCATGAGGAAACCAAAGTCAAGTGTTTTATATGCAAAACCTATAAAAATATTTTCAAAGGATTGGCACCATTAATTACCTTGTGTCAAAAGTGAAGCTGGTGGCAAGAAGAACTGTTTTAGAATGGTTATGCACAATTCAAACATATTTTAGATACTCTCTATAAAATTCATGTTGAAGGTGAATGTTCATGTATAGCTTGACAAGAAAAAAGTAAAGATCAAATTTCATTTAAGATTGCTATAGGCCAAAGATTCTTAACTTGTAATTTACTTTCTTGTTTAAAGGGACAATGAGACATGTCATAACTACTGATGGTTAGGTTCAAATCCTACTTTAGATTCTTCGTATGTTCAAAATTTAGGTCCCGTTTGGTAACGTTTCTGTTTTTTGTTTTTTAAAAACAAAAAATGAAAACGTCTTTTTTTATTTATGAAAATCGCTCATCGTTTATAAAACTGTGGCAGAAAAAAAATCGGTTATCAAACGAGTTTTTTTTTTCTTGTTTACTCTAAAAATTAAAATAAAAACGAAAAACGAAAAATGAAAATGTTACCAAACAGGATCTTACTTAAGGATTTCGTTTGATTTATATCTTTAAACTGTTACAACACATATTGAAGCCCATGTTTCCCTAAGTCCTTGTTGACATAGGTATTAGCTGTTGTAGGGCAAAGAGCTTCAACGACACTTGCTTTTGTTTGACTCAACTGGTTATATGGAATATTCATAAAAAGAAGATGAATCAACTAAGAAAATTGAATAGAAAAATCAATGCACCATCTATTAGGTCACAACCACTTATCGCTAAACTAATTGGTGTATCCGTACCTTGCATGTGAATCATTTTAGATGAAAGTAGTATATCAAATCTAAGTACACATTGACAATTAAACGATGGATAAATTAGTGATCTTTGTATCCCATATTAGCTGCAAATCAAATCCTGTGATTCTATTCACATCTAAAGAGTTAGTGTCCTACAATTTTATTCATTATATTCTCCTCCAATTTTGCCTAGTGTGACTTTGAGCATTTTATGAAGAAAAAAAATTATTTTGAACATTTCAAGGAAGTTATGAAAATAATCTCTGCTTAAAGGGATAAAATTGCGTATATTTGACCCTACTCAAACTCTATACTGACGGGAGCCTTCAGCCTTTTGCATTGAGCCTCATTTTTTTTAATTTCTTATTGGACAATATGTAGTCATTATAACTCAAATCCTTTGTTCATATGCAAAACTCATTGAGTAACCATAATAAAAGTATAATGACAAAAAAAGAAAGCATATTGTTACATCTTTGAAGCTCAAAGGCTCTTTTTTTTTAAGTTTGCATATGAACAAAAAAAAACATCTACATTAGCAAAAAGGTCGAATAATAATATGATACTAACCAATAAATAATCAAGAAAAATCATATCAAACAAAAAAAACAAAAGCAGAGAAACTAAAATCAATGAAAGACAAATTTATAAATACAATGAAGGTCTAAATCACATCTACATGTGCATGCGTGATGCATATGAACTGAACCATTAAAAACCACACAAAAAAAATTCGACAATACAATAAACACTCAGAACTAATAACAACTGCCATAAATCACATCATTAAAACAAAAACAAAAACCAAGAACTAAGAATGCACAAAACCAACTTCAGTGCAAGAAGCAGCAGGCCTAAGTCTCCCTGGCTGATCATCTATATGATGTACTTGTCCAGAAGGAGACGATTAAGTGAGAGAGTATCGATTTGGAGTCTTGGACTGCATTAGGGCTTGTGGGGAAGATGCCGACTGGTTCTCCAATATCTTTCTTAAAACCCGACAATTGAAAACCACAAGAATTTAAAACCGGAGAGAAAAGCGAGAACATCAAATTAGAAGCAATTGTTTATGATATTTTAGACTTAGATTTCAGGCAAGTGTCTACTAGGAAAATGTGTCTTTATTGTCTTGTGGTTTCTATGACCAATTCTTTCCACTGACTTAGATATCAGATACTCAACACCTAATCTTATTCTTGCTTCCATGGAGTAAAATATCAACAAATATTTTTGAGGAGTCCATTAATGTAGTTGCTTATACAAGTAGTTCATGACTTCTACCTTATTTCATTTATTAGTTGAAAAGGAAAAAGTATATATTCATGGTTGATTAATATGTTGTAAATGTGAAAGAGAACAATACACATTTTTTTTTTTCAAAAAAAAAAAAAATATTTAGAAATAACGTTTTATTTTCCAATATTAGTTGCTTTCACTATAAAAAAAAATGTATGGATAAATATTATGTGTAAACATCAATTCTTGATTTAATAATATGATGTAATCAAAAGAAAACGTTGAACACCTACAACACATGTATGGTATAATATAAGTTACAAAAAACTAAACAATTTAGGTGGTTGGGTACACAGTTGAGTAGTACTTGTTTTCTAAGGAATTGAACGATTAAATGATTCTTACATCTCCAAAGCACAATTAAAAAAGATTCACATGCA
>CM042200.1:17086841-17108618 GCA_023539305.1 Ilex asprella | reverse complement strand
GTATAATTATATACTAATTATAATTTTTTTAAAAAAATATATTTTTATTTTATTGATATAAATTTAATTTTAATTTTACATCAATAAATAACATAACATAGCATAAATTTTAGTTATCAAATTTAAAATATTTTATGTTCTATCTTTGATTGAAGTATTTTTTTTCTGAATATAATATTTTAAACTTGAAAAGTCTAAATATTACACGTATATAAATTTCAAGGGATTTGGGTATAATTTGTCAACGGATATTCTAACGGACATTGACAATATAAATCTAAATATTACGTATATATAAACTTTAAATGGTCTGTATATAATATTTTAAATGTTAAAAAATTTAAATAATTTGGTGACAAACTCTAACAGGTGTTGGGTAATTCTCTCAAAAGAAAATTATATAATAAAAAATTAATTTTGATATCATAATTGGACGGTGTGAATAACAGTGATGCCATATTATTATAATATTCATAATATCAGGTAATTATCAAATAATATAAAGGGATGATTATTAAAATACGTGGCAGACATCTATTTTTTTTCGTTGGATAGGATATTACGTTATGACAATAAGGTAATAAATAATACTTTTTATGTTCATTTATTCGTCACTAGTGAGTTCTAATTAAAAAAATTGATGGATCCACTTATTCAATAATTTTCGTTCATTTAAAACATACATTTAAAATATAAATTTAAAATATAAAATATTTTTCCCAGCAATTATAAGCCGGCCTGTATCCTAACATATCTCTCATACAACCCTGTCGTTACGTCGCTGCTCGCGACTTAAACTCTTTCCACAAGATTTTTTTTTAATAATGTTATTCTGACCAAATTTAGAGTTCAAATGATATGGTAGTTTATTTGGATTTTTTTTTTTGGTGCCATGTCATTTGGGTCCTAATAAAGACTCCAAATAATATGCCGCCATATCATTTAGGCTCTAAATTTTGTCCTAAAATTTGATCAGTGTAACATTACTTTTTTTTTTTGAGTAATGTTACACTCACCAAATTTGAAGTCCAAATGACGTGGCTGCTGAGTTGGACTTTTTTATTTGGTATCATGTCATTTGGGTCCCAATAAAAACTTCAAATAATATACTGTCATGTCATTTAGACTTTAAATTTGATCCCAAAATTTGATCAACATAGTATTACTTTTTTTTTTTTTTATCAACAATCTAACACTACTCTTAAGAAGAGGTCACAAGATCAAACTAGAAGACTATAAGGAGTAATTTTACGTTCGACTAAAATTAGGGATTAAAGAAAGTGATTAAATTATATTGCAGCATAGGTAGAAGACGGCTGATCAATTATTTTTGTTGGAAGAATAACCACGTTGTCCAAATGCAGGAAAGAAAGAAGTGAATTTGTCAGCCGCCATCCACGTCAGCTGCTTCCACGTCACTCTATTCGACTATAAAGCCTTTTGATCACCATCTTCATTTTCAAACTCAACATTGAACAATCGAAAGCTTCAACCTTGTATTACCACAATAACATTAATGGCTGTTCCGTACGTTCCCCCACTCTCTCTCTTTCTCTCTCTGCATATTTACGTCTGTGTAGAGTAGAGATTCTGTCTGTACGTGTGTTAATGTTGTTGGCTATGTATACTTACCTGATTGCAGATGTGTTCAAGAGGTTCTTCCTCCAATTTTGGATTCTTCTTCTAAACCACCACCTCTCTTTGACGGTACTACAAGGTATCTCTCACTCTGTGTAATTCAGTTCTGTTTGGCTTCCATTGATATGTATCGTATGGAGTTTGTGATCTTCGCACAATCTGAAAAAATTGGCTCTATTTTTTGAAGGCTATACATCAATTACCAGTGCCCATTTGCGCAGCGTGCGTGGATGGCGAGGAACTATAAGGTTTGATTTTACTTCTCTTCGCAATCGCAACTTTTTTGTTCATATCCTCTGTGCGTGTGGGTGTGTGTATTTTGGGTTTGTAGTTTTCTTTGGGCACTGTGTGAAATCTACAATACGATACGTTATTAGGAGATGCTATAAAAGATGTGGGTGGAATATTCAATCCAGTGCTGATTTCTTTGAATATTGGAATGCTGAATGCAGGGATTACAGGACAAGATCAAATTGGTTCCTATTGACCTTCAAAACAGACCCGCTTGGTACAAAGAGAAAGTTTACCCTGAAAACAAGGTATTGTTTTGTTCCTATATTTTTAAGTATTTGGATGGACTCGTTTGATTGTCACTTCTAATATTTTGTTCTGAAAACCATTGATATGAGTGAAGTAGTCTTTATGGTTAGCTAAATATTTGACCACTTGGGTCGAAGTTGCAATCTCGACGAATGTGTGCTTCCTATTTTAACTCTTTGAAGGGGAGTTGTCCTCAATTTTTGCTGCTCGTATCCTTGTCTCTGTTGTTACGTTCATCCGCAACAAACCTCTTTATAACATCGTTGCTGTGTAAGGTGCTGGGATTGGGGATAGTAATGTTAATGGTAGGTATATTTAGAAATCAGTTGATTGGAGGGCAATTTTTCTTTTGCAATATTGAAACTTATTCATACGTCGTGATGATTGGGGACCCATGTGCTGACACTGTTGAATCAATTAACCCGAGAAGCCTGATTATGAGTCTTCATCCTCCCGATAATTAGCTATATCATCCCTTGAAACCTTTTTCTTAAATTGTAGCAAAAATTTCCTCTCTGAATCACCATCTTGGCTATTATTGATGAATTTATTTTGGCAGTAACTGCTTGTAGATCCTTTTTGCATGTTCATCCAAGCATTTGAGTAATTTTAGCATAAGGAGCATAAAACCTTATAGAGATACATGATCTTCCCTTCGTGTTCACTCTTGACTTTTTCCTTTTCTACTGGTTCCATCTCTGGAACATGAGAACAAAATCCTTGGAGAAAGTTTAGATGTGATCAAATATATAGACAGTCACTTTGAAGGACCTGCACTTTTACCAGATGTAAGATGCGAAATTTGTTTGACAACACCCCCCCCCCCCAGAAAAAACACAACACACACACAAAAAAAAAAGTTTCAGAGAGAAGTGTTAACAATATAATAATGCAGGACCCCGCCAAAAAAGTGTTTGCTGAAGAGCTGATATCCTACTCTGATACATTCGTCAAAGGAGTGTTTACTGCATTTAAAGGAGACGCAGTGAAAGAAGCTGGTGAGATTATGACCTTGCATGTGAGATTCATCATGCCATAAATGGTAATGCTTGTATATGAAATTAATCAGTTTCTGTTACCTGCATCAGGAGCTGCTTTTGATTACTTGGAAACAGCTCTTCATAAATTTGATGATGGGCCTTTCTTCCTCGGCCAAAAATTCAGTCTGGTAAGTCGTCAATCTTCCTCAATGGCGCTCTGAATGGTCACACATTTCATAAGCAAACTGGCATTCATTGCCTAATGAGAGCAGCTAATATTTTCGGAAGCTTGTTTTGACAAACAAGCAAAGCAAACTTGTGTGTGCTTATGAATTTATTTTTGGAACTCTCTTCCAGTTCTCAATGATACATGTGATTTTCAGGTGGACATTGTCTATGCTCCTTTCCTTGAAAGGCATCAAATCTTCTTCCAAGATGTTTGGAGCTATGATATCAGGTCAGGCAGGCCTAAAATTGCGGCATTCATGGAGGTATGTAATGAGCTAGATTCGTTGTTAACCCAATTTTCAAACCTAAATTATGAGAACAGGTTTGGAGTAGAGCATAATATAGGTCATAATATTCTTTTTGTTTGGGAGTCTGGTAACGGACATGGTGAAAAACAAGCTTCCGCTTTGCTGGGTTTATTACTAGAAAAGCTTTACTTTGCAGCATATTATAGGCCACAAACTCTTTGGTTCAGGTATTCATGTTTAGGAATGTGCAAAACCTTGGGGAGTCTCTAGCCATAGGGATGGATGGCTGGTAGCCTGGTAGTAGGAATGGTGAAATAAAAGCTTTTGGTTGCTACGTTTACTTCTTCTTGACCTCCCTGAAGAGCTTTGTAGTCATAGGAGCAGTAGTAACACATTCAGTAATCCAATTGACAGAAGCTTTGCAAGAACCAGGTTTATATTAAGGGATTTCTGATAAATTCCAATCATTATGCCTTTTCCATATAGAGTTTAGTGGTCATATTTCCTACCTTGTTATGAAGAAGTTCATGACCACTAAAATTTATCACTATATGCCTCCTATTCGTTGGAAATCCTGTAATAACCATGTTCTTGGATCTTGAATAGCAACATTTTAACGTAGATTCCTGTGCAGGAGATGAACAAGATTGGCACTTACACGCAGAGAAAATGTGATCCCAAACGGCTTGTTGAAGCCTACAAGCGCATGTTTTTGGTAATACCTATTATCCTAATGTCAGGCTTTCTTCGCTTGAAGAAGGCAGATTAAGAGTGCTAACTCTTGGCTATATTTTGCTCCCCTGCAGGCTCAGAAGTAAATATGGTCCCTCGCGCTCGATCAAGACTCAAAACTAGTACTAAATAAGTGGCTTCATGCTCATTCCTGATGTGTCTTGGCCTAAATTCAGGCTTGCGCTGACAGAAAATAGTACTCAACATCTATATTTAGGATACTTATTACTTATGTGTTTGGTTTTTTTTCATGGTTTGTATTTGAATACGTTTTCCTCTCCTTCCGTTGTATCTTCTAGTTTATGAGAATGGAGTTCATCCTCTTCTTCCGTTGTATAATATTGGGCTATTATAGACAAAGCATGTGAAATTTTTGATAAGTAGATCCAATTGTCTTTTTTTTATTTCCTATTCTACCCTACAGCAAAACATGACACACGCATACTTTTTTGATTATATCTCTTTTTTCTCTCTTCTCTTCCATCTGTTATATCTCTCACCTTTTATATATATATATATATATAAACACAAGCGCGCACACTGTCACAATAACAAGAACAACCACAATGACATAACCATATTGACATAATTACACTCACAATGACACAGCCACAGGGATACATCAACACATCAACATTGGCACAACGACGAGAGTTGCTATCGTCACAATACAAAATATTTTTCAGTTACATTAAAAATTAATGTCACATTTAACGCACATTTTTATAGTGACTAGCAATGCTATACATGCGTCGCACGTAAATAATTTCGTATATAAAATATTAATAAAAAGTATTTGGTATATATGTACCTAGATTAAATATCATTTTAAATTTATCAAAATTATATTTTTATTGCTCGTAATATGCCATAAAATTCAAAAAATATTGTTTATTTTCAGCAATTCGTTGTTCTAACTATAAAAAATAAAAAATAAAAATATTTCATTTGATTAAGTTTCAACTTAGAATTCTTTGAATAAAATAACAATAATTGTCAATATTCTAAACAATACTTATTGATGGGTCAAGCGCAAATAGTCCAATTTATGTGGAAAGGCCCAATCTCGATTGAAGAGCCCAGCCATGCAAGGACCCACTAAGTCCAAGTTCAAGTCCAATCCAGCTGGGAACCCTCCTCCGAAGGAATAGGAGCATAAGGAGAGAAATGCGGCGCACAAAGAAACCCTACTAACTTTATAATTACCAAGACAAGTAGAAAATCCCTTTCTCACGTCACCGTCTTACCTCCAAACCCTAACTCTATAAATGTAAGCCCTCTGAACACCTTAGGGCACGCCTCCCAAAAAAATCTACACTCATCTCTTACACAGATTGCTCTCTAGTTCTCTCCCTCTCCCTGAAAGCATTATAGCTCCCCGGTATAAACTCAACGGAGAGAACCATAAATCATCAATAAAGAACACCGGCCACAGTTGCCATTCAAAGTGGACGTAGGTCACGGCTGAACCACTATAAACTTTCGTATCGATCCATTATTTACTGTTCTTGCCATTGATTGTTTGTTTACTGAACACTAATTGCATCTATTCACCTTCTTGACTGTTGATCTTGCACGGAAACCGATTTTGTGCATCATCACTTACTTAACTTAGTAATTAGTTAGGTCAATAGGGATAAAATATAGGGTTAACAACACTTTAGGTCTCTAAAGTATGCGTTTTTTACCAATTTCATCCTCCATATTTGGATTTTGTTAATTTGATCCATAAAATATTCAATTCTTGTTTAAATGGTCCCTAATCGAATAGTGCATTAAATTTTTTAACGAAAGTGATCACATGTCATTCTGTTAGATAATATCACGTGACCATCACGTGATCACTTTTGTCAAAAACTTGGATTGCTTGTGTATAGATCATTTAAACACTAACTAAATACTTTAGAAATGAAATTGACAAAATTGAGACAATAAAAGACCAAACTGATAAAATATGCATATTTCATGAACTAAAAGTGTTATTAACCCTAAAATAATATACTACTCTATAATATATATTTTAGAAGAATATAAAAATTATAAAATTCAAAATTTACTTAAAAATACACTATAATTTTTTTATATATATAAACACTTAATAAAACATGAAAAGTTTATTGTGATTGAAAAATTATGTTGATTTAACATAAGGGTTAATTACAATTTTCCCCCTCCAAGTTTGGGTCATGTTTCAATTAACTCCTTATGGTTTCAATTTCAACAAATTATTCCTTACAATTTGAACATTGTACCAATTAACTCTTACCGTTAATATTTGACTGTGTAAGACCATCTCTAATAATACTATCTAAAATTGTTACTCAAAATATATTTAAATATTATATTATCTACTTTAACTAACCACTTTTTTAAATTCACTCCAACAAAGTTATCTATTTTAGCTAATCACTTCAAATACCTTTCAATAATATCCATCCTCAGTGAAGCATTATTCAAGTATCCATCCTCAGTGAAGCATCTCAACTTATAATTGTGTAACCAAAATAACAGAATCTGACTAACATAATTGAACAATGCCACAGGCATACCCGATAACAATCCAGCATTGCCCAATACAATCAAAACACAGAAAACTAACACTCCCTTGAAAATTAAAAACAAATGATCAACAACACAAAAATCACAAATTAATCCAATCAGGCAAGACCCATAAAGTAAATCAATACCCACATGATTGGGTAAAATATAAATGAAAGAAAAGTATATCTAAATGTATGAAATTCTGAAATATATCGGAGATTTTTTAGAGATCTGAATGTATGTATGAAAGAAAGATAGATTTGAATGTATTAATGTAAGAAAAATAGATCTGCTGAAAGCCTCCTTGAAGTCAGTGGAGTTGGTGGAGCCTGCGATGGAGTTGGTGAAGCTTTTAGTGATCTTATGTGCTAAATGTCGGTGGAGCCTTCTCGGAGAAGCTAAATGTTGGTGAAGCTTCAGTGATCTTCGGTGGAGCCTACTACGAAGCCTTGTCGATTCTGTGTTGTGGAGCTTCAGTGTGACAGAGAGAGGGTCAGCAAGGGAGAAGAGCTAGCTACATCCGATGACTGAAAATGGGCTTATTTATTTTAAATAGGAAAATAACTAGTATTTTGGAGCAACATTTTGGGAAGAAGTTATCTAAAATAGCTTTTAGCTGGCCTTTAGCTGGCCTTTTAGCTATAACCCATCCCGAACCAGCGAGATCACTTCCCAACAAGACTGGCGACCACCCTCTCCCCCTATCACCAATACTTTGTTCAACTCCGAAAAATCCATCTTCTCCCTTAGGCGATAACTCCATCCTTCCTTGGCCATAAAATTGTACCCCACCCATGGCTTTCCCCGAAAAACTCTCCATCTTCCCTCTAGTAGAAATCACCTCCCGCCAACAACGGCCCCGACAAAACCATCTTCTTTATAATCCCTACATCACTGCCTTTAGCACCCACCATTGCTTTTTCTCCATAAAGACTCCATTGACGCCATTGATAGAGAAAGAAATAGACACCATCGACCACATCCAACCCAAATCCATCTTTATGGAATCTTTCATCAATCGATTTATTCCACTCTTTTGCTTCTCAATTTTTCCATTTTTCTTTTGATTTCTATCCATTCAACTACAAATTTGATTCAGGAATCGATGCATAGCACACACTTCACCGTTGTTATCTTGACCTTAGAACGAAAACTTTCCTTTCTTACTAATAATATATTTTGGTATTTTGGTCAAATGCAAATATCGAACTTTGGATGTTTTGAGAATTAGGGTTTATGAGAGTTGAATTTGTGTTGGTTCTAGTTATTGAAAATGGGTTTGAGGTAGATATTGGGCAGTTTATAGCACGCATGGTTGCTTGAGGTGGCTGTTGTGGCAGCGATGGCGCTCTCAGGAGAAACGAAGGAGATGGATGGGTTATTCGAGTTGGGTACAAGGGAGAGAGAAGAAAATAATTAGAGACGGTGTGTTGGAAGGGTATTTTTGTAATGTTGCTTTTTCCATCCACCCCTGTTAGTTAGTTTAGTCATATGAAAACTTTGAAGGGGTTAATTGTTGAAATTGAAACCAGAAAGAGTTAATTGAAACATGACTTAAACTTGAAAGGGGCAAATTATAATTAACCCTTAACATTAAATTATTTTTAAAAAAACTATATAAAATTATTTTAAAAAAAAATTATTGAAATTTTAGATAAAAAAATACACATACATAAGTATACTATTATCTTTATATTTCAAATGAGTAATGTTATATTGAAGAAGTTTTTGAAGATTTTTTAAACGTTTTATTGAAAAATATAGTAATGCATATATTTTTTAAAGGTAACGTAGTCAATTAAAAAATTTCATATGCACAAATATTTATACATAGTGAATAGAGAATTAAAAAAGATGTTAGAAATAATTTGGAGATTTAAACACATAAATATATTATGGTAATTTAGATATTCAATTACGAATGGATAGTATGATATTTAAATCTTTATAAGAGTAAAATATTTAATCAAAATTTTTTATTATAAGATACTTTTATTAGTAGTATAGATGAGAAAAAATGCATATATAAACACAATATTATTTTTTTATTTGAAAAAAGTAATGATCTATTAATAAACTTTTTGAACATGTTATTGAAAACTATAATTGATGATGCCTAAAGAGAATTATTATCTAAGTATGAGCTCGGACCAGGAGCTCAAATCAGGAGCTCATACCAGGAGGTCAGACTGGGCATCCATAGCTCGGGGGTCCAGACCTCAGACTCTCCTCAGTCAAGGCAATAGAGAAAATGTGAAGGAGATAATTGGCTAAGAGTAAACGCCCCCAAAGAGGTAGGGAGCTGTAATCAAGGTACCAAATCTCAACCAATCAAGATCTTCTCCTAAGATCAAGGAAGATTCCACAGAAAAAGGGCCAAGTTTGACATCACAAAGTCGCCCGAGCTTAGTGCTAATGATGAGGTAGTTCATGCCCTGCATGGCCTTGTTACGGTATTACTTTCCCCCCTTCTTTAAGTGTTATATGACTTGCTTTTGCTAGGCATTATAAGTTCACCTCTTCAATTAATGTTTCATTTTTGCAGGCCATTGTTCATATCAGAGCTCTCTTGGGTCGAGTTCTAAAGTAAAAAAAAATTGATCAAGAGGGTCGAGCTGGGTTGGCTAGTGGTAAGACGAAGCTAGAGGATCAGACTTCCCAAATCAACTTGTTGAATTTGTCTGAGGCATCTCTGAAAGATCAGTTTAAGCAGAGAGAGGTGGAGCTAAGCCAGATTGTCAGCGCTGTTGATTTGCCAGGGCGGAGAAGGATAAAGCTGAGAAGGAGAAGGAAGAGGCTAATCGGATGACAGCTGAGCTCAAACTAAAGGTCGAGGCTTTGAAGACCACTTTGAAGGCTAACAAGAAGACCATAAAGGACCTACGAACTGAATGTGCCAGCAATTACATCAACATCTATGAAGATCTCAAGGAGTAGGTCGCTAAAAAGCATCCTGATCTTCACTTTGAATGTTTTGACCCCCATTGTCTCTGGAACCGACTGTCGAGGCTGAGAAAGTGATAGTGAGAGGCAATTATGTGGAGTCGACCTCAGGAATTGAGCTATCTGCTGTGTTGCTCTCTAACGCTTTGATAGACTCCGTTGTACTAGATGGGTGTTACGGGGTTAAATTTCACACTCAATTCCTGCCTAGTAATGGCACTGAGATCCCACACTCAGTCTCAGCCAAACACACAAAACCACTCACAAAGTGCACAAAGTGAACAGATTATTGACAGTAAGCAAAACACACATCACACACGTTTTACAGGCCACAACTCAACCTTTATTTCTCAATAAAAGCCTAAGGAAATACCTAGCCAGGATCTGCTTACAAAAACGTGCCCAACACTCTGTTGTACACTGCAGACCCTAACACCTATATTTATATAAATACAAGATGGCGGTTACAAAGCCTAACCGCCTAGGCAAACTGCAGGTCTCCCATAAAGCCAACCCTTAGTCTGTTGATGATGGTTAAGATCCTTCCTCACATCTGTTGATCATGGTAAAGGGGCAGTTTGGCTGACCCAGCTTGCAACTGTCCTCAACTGATGTGCATGCTGAGTGCACATGTCAACCCTCTCATGATGTACACATGCCAGTATTTTGCACAGAACCGCCCTTCCATGCCATGCACATGTCTACAACCGCCACCATCTGCGGGGCACATGCCACAACCTATTTGGAACCGTCTGACATGTTGTGCACTTGCCTTCTTTGTGAGCCATAACACCTGATAGTATTGCCTTCACGGTTAGCCATGCCCAGCCTATGGCTTAGCCCAACATTACCTCATAAATTAAGTCACCCGACTGTCTTCTGCTTACAATCCTACTTGTGCCCTCGTGCCCATGCATTGACTGTTACACCCAGCCATGCATGGGGCTTTTAATCCCACTGATCAATGCCTAATGTACTCATGCATGAGCTTCCATCCTCAGTCATGCATGGGTCTTCAATCACCCATTGATTGTATTGAGGGCTTGTTTCCTCGAGTGAACCCAATTTGGCTAAGCATGAACACCTTTGGGCGAGGTTATCCCATGCTAAGCCGAGCCAGAAGCTAAGGGGGTAACAAACCACCTCCACCAGAAGAACTCGACGTCCTCGTCGAGAGGTTGTTCAGACTCCCCTTGAGCGGATTAGGATCACCATGCTTCTTCCTGGGATGGGCAGCCTTAACAAAGTTGTCCTTTGACTCGTTAGGCATCACTTGCTTAAAATGAGTACCTCTATGCGTAGCAGAACATCCGGTCCTCTGTCTCACCTTTCCACAGGTACAAGACTGCTGCTATCCCACAGTCACCATATGATCAGGGACACAAACTAGAAGCTTTATACCATGCTTCAGTTCGTTTTTGTGGTCACCACCACATCCGAGCAAAAAGTCCTTGGGGAGATTTGGAGGCAATATCTCATAATATTCCTCCACATGATCTGTCACCAACCCAGGTATTGTAACCTTTTTAATAGGTTTGTTCTCCACTAAGGCAGAAAGATAAGTCATATTTCCTTCCTGTGTTCCAGTCTCCATCTACAAGGCGGACAGCGTCTCTACTTTCTGCTTACAGTCCCTTTTGCTTTGTTCTGGCACCTTTTCTGCAGGCACAAAGCATGTTGCTCCCTCATCTGAGATCAGCATTCCATTTATGTGTGGCATCAGTGCCACTTTGGCTTTGACAAAGAACTCATTCTCGAGGATGACATCAAAATTGTCCAAGGGTATTGCTGTCATGCCCATGCGGCCTTCCCATATACCAACTTTCAGGTTCACCTTTGCATTTCCACCTACTGGACCTACTCCTGAATTGAAAACCCTGATCTTGATTAAGTTGTTTTCCAACTTTAAGCCAAATGTTCACACTTCCCTCTGCACAATGAAGTTATGCGTGGCCCCCGTGTCCACCATCGCCAGAACTTCTTTCCCGTTCACCCAAGCCTACATAAACATAAGACCTTTACGAACATGCTGAATTTTTCCCAAATACATAGCATTCAACAACTGTACATGATTAACACGAGGGATAGGGTCATTGTCGCTGTCATCTCCACTTTCAGTGACAAGAGCTGTTAACGTTTGCAGTTTGGGATAGTCCCTGACACGATGAGGGCCGCTGCAAATAAAGAAACTATCAAAGCTCTTCTTTTTCTGGTTGCTGTTTAGATTTTTAGAATCACCACCGTTCTTCTTTTTCTTCCAATCCGTTTTCTCTGCATCTTTGGAAGTACCAGACCAGTCTTTCTTGCTGCCTCATTCCCTTTTTTCTTATCGAACGGGCCTTGACTGTCGCCAGTTTTGAAGTCAACCAGGCCATCCACAGTAGTGATGAAAGTGGACAAATCTTGTACCCCTTGCCTACGTAACTCAGCTTGTGCCTAAACTTACAAATCAGACATGAAATTGAAGAATTTGTCCTCCTCAGACATGTTCTTGATATCTAGCATAAAAAAACTAAACTCAGTCACATACTCACGCACGGTTCCTGTGTGGTTGAGTTTCTTGAACGATTCCCTAGCAATCCACATCGTATTGCTAGGAATGAACTGATCTTTCAATTCCTTCTTCAATGTCTCTCACGTCTCGATCTTTGCACGTCCAGCGGATGTATCATCCTCATTTCGGGTCTGCCACCACAATTTGGCATCAACAGAGAGATACATACTGGTAATGGTCACTTTCTCTCCAACAGGCACATGAGCAGCCTTGAAGTACTGCTCCATGTCCCAAAGGAAATTTTCTAGTTCCTTAGCACTCCGAAATTCTTCGAGACGGGTCACTCTTTCATGAAGTTCAGCAACGTTGCCACCAGCCATGGTCGCAATCTGAAGCTCTGATACCAATTGTTACGGAGTTAAATTTCACACTCAATTCCTGCCTCGTAATGGCACTGAGATCCCACACTCAGTCTCAGCTAAACACACAAAACCACTCACAAAGTGCATTGAGTGAACAGATTATGGACAGTTAGCAAAAACACAACACACACGTTTTACAGGCCATAACCCAACTTTTCTTTCTCAATAAAAGCCTAAGGAAACACCTAGCCAGGATCTGCTTACAAAAATGTGTCCAACACTCTGTTGTACACTGCAGACCCTAACACCTATATTTATATAAATACAGGATGGTGGTTACAAAGCCCAACCGCCTTGGCAAACTGCAGGTCTCCCACAAAGCCAACCCTTGGTCTGCTGATGATGGTTAAGTCCTTCCTCACATCTACTGATCATGATAAAGGGGCAGTTTGGTTGACCCAGCTTGCAACTGTCCTCAACTGCTGTGCATGTTGAGTGCACATGTCAACCCTCTCATGATTTGTACATGCCAGTATTTTGAACAGAACTGCCCTTCCATGCCATGCATATGTCTATAACCGCAGCTATCTGCAAGGCATATGCTACAACCTGTTTGGAACTGCCTCACATATTGTGCACCTGCCTTCTTTGTGAGCCACACACCTAATAGTCTTGCCTCCGTGGTTAGCCATAGCCCATGGCTTAGCCCAGCATTGCCTCACAAATTAAGTCACCCGACTGTCTTCTGCTTGCAATGTTGCTTGTGCCCTCATGCCTGTGCATTGACTGTTACGCCCAGCCATGCATGGGGCTTTTAATCCCACTGATCAATGCCCAACGTGCCCATACATGAGCTACCATCCTCAGTAATGCATGGGTCTTCAATCACCCACTGATTGTATTGAGGGCTTGCTTCCTTAAGCGAACCCAGTATGGCTAAGCATGAGCGCTTTTGGACGAGGCTATCCCATGCTACGCCGAGCTAGAAGCTAAGGGGGTAATAATGGAGCAGAACGGCAATTAGGGGAACAAACTTAGTTGTTTTTTCTTGTTATCTTGCAAACCGTTGTTCTTCCCCATTTCTTATATATTTCTTCTCTATACATGAAGTAGGAGCATGGATAGAGAGGCCAACAAGAAACTAGAAGTGTCTTTTGATGGTTTATGTTTCGGCTTTAGAGACTGTACTAAGGGCCAAGAATGTGATCTAGTAGGTGTCTTCCAACCTTATTGAAGCACGATACTTGAACGTAGCGAAAAGAGCTAAAGCCACAGGAAAGAAAGGAAACGACTAGCAAAGAAAGAAAAAGGCTTTCCCACAAAAATGACTTAGAAAGCTGCAGAGAATGAATCCATATGGGAAAGTTGATGAAAGTTGTGTATTTATAGCTAAAGAGGGCAACGGTCCTACATTCAAAAGTTTTGAATTGATGAGAGGAGTTAATACAAGATAGTCATGACAAATCAAGTGCATGCACCCAACAACTTTTAGTCTAAAGCATGTTGATACGACGACATTAATAGGTACAACCATCATAATCGTGTCTCTTCACTGGCCGTCATAAATCATTGAGTCTAAATTGTCAAGTCCAGGGAAGCCACCCAAAACCCGAACTTAGCAATTAGATTTACAAGACGAGCTCCTTAGCTCGTGGTCAAAGAGGCTCTCAAGCACGCATCACCTTAGTTTGACCTATCTAGCTCATACACGAATAAGTACTAAAATTCTAATTCTAAAGGGCCACCTAGATCTCGGACTTGGCTATTAAAACTAGATGAATTATCATTACGACAAGGTGTATTCACCTTCTAGTAAATGAAAAAGGGCAGATGTATGCACAAGGAATTTCTGATACAAGCAAATAAGGCAAAGACAAAAATTGTTCATTGCAAGGATTTTTTTTTTTACATAAAAAACCACTTCAAAAATACAGAAGAAATAAGGAAGAACAATGGTTCACAAGATAACAAGAAAAACTACTAAGTTTGTTCCTCTGATTCCCGTTCTGCCCCATTTGGCACAGTGGGGTTTGTCTAAGTGTTAGAGAGCAGCACAACAACTAGCTCAGTTCTTGAGGTCGGCTCCACATAATCGCCTTCCACTATCGCTTTCTTAATCTTAGCAGTTGATTCTAGAGACAATGGGGGGTCAAAAAATTCAAAATCCAAATCAAGATACTTTTTATCAACTTGCTCCCTGATTTCTTCATAACCCTTGACGTAATTGTCGGCACATTCAGTTCGCAGGTCCGTTATGGTCTTCTCGTTAGCCTTCAGAGTGGATTTCAAAGCCTCAACCTTCAGTTTGAGCTCAATTGGTATTTGATCAACCTTTTCCTCACCTTCTTAGCTTTATCCTTCTCCACCTTGGCAAAATCAACAACGCTGACAATCTGGCCTAGCTCCACCTCTTTCTATTTAACCTGATCTTTTAGATATTCCTTAGATGATTTCAACAAGTCGATCTAGGAAGCATGATCCTCTAGATTCTTCTTAGCACTAGCCAACCTAGCTCGACGCTCTTGATTAGCTTTTTATGAATTTAGAGCTCGACCCAAAAGAGCTCGGTTATGAACACTGGCCTGCAAAAAATAAAACATTAATTGAAGAGGTGTACTTATAACTCTTAGTAAAAATGAGTCATATAAGACTCAAAAAAATGGGGGGAGAGTAATACAATAATAAGGCCATGCAAGGCATGAGCTGCCTTATCATTAGCACTAAGCTCGACCGACTTTGCGATTTCGTACTTGGAAAAAATGCCTATCATCGTGATGGCAACAAACATAGGGTTCTTGAGAAGGGAACTCTCTTCTTTAGCATTTGGATGAGTTGAGCTTGACCTTTTGGAAATAGGTGTTGACACCTCAGAAGTTGGTGGGGGAAGCGATAAAAGGGTTTCAGATCCTTTGGGGATATTCAAAGAAGGATCCGTAACTAGGAGATCCTCAAAAGCAGCAGGAGTGGACTCTTGATCCTAGGCTCTTATAGGAAGCTCATGCACTTCATTCCCTAAAGATTCTATTCCTTCGATTCTGGGAACCTTTTTGAACCTAGTTGTGAGGGGGAGATTTAGGATCATGAGGATTGGTCAGGTGCCCCTTCTTTGGAAGTCGTCTATTATTTGCCTCAAAAGCCTCTTTCTTAGAAGGAGCAATGGGGGAGATATCTGTGCAGAACAACATCAAAATCAGAATTAAGAAAAGCTAGAAATCATTAGGTTTAAGTAAGTTTAATTCAAGGATCAAAATTGTATCTTGGGGATTACCTTGAACCCCAAGTGTGGGATTATCGTCGACGACAATGGGAGACGGTACAAGTTGCTCAAAATTTGGAGGACCAAGTTCGTGCATCTCTAACATTTCTGGGGAGATAAGGTCTTTGATATGCCTTGTCTCGCACTTGTCAGCTTTGGCGACCTTTTTTTTTCTTCAAAAAGGGGTCAACTCAGGATATAATTCTGCCAAACAAAGCAAAATTCAGAAATAGCAAAGCCAAAAAGGAAAATATTCACTCAAAATAAAGAAAATTTTTGTATAAGGTTGACACTTATTCAGATTGCTAGGTTCTCCCCAAAATTTGGGGACACAGATGACGTCGGAAGCATCGTTTGGGTCTATCTCCCAAGCATCACCTGAAACATAGAAGAAATGTTATTTCAAAGCCTTGTGAGAAGACGGAACACCAGTAATCAGTGAATAGGCATGGACACGTTTAGGGATATAGAAGAAGCCATCTGATGGAGAACATTTGATGGTGAAAAAGTGAAGGAGCTCGGCCAGTGAAGGAGCACCCCCTAAGTCGTTCTCCTCTTTAAGATTAGAAAACTAACTAACATCCTGTAGAAATTGGGAGACAGCCTTGCGAGATAGATGTTCTAAAAATGAAGAACACTCTTCAAAAAAAGGATTCATAGGAAACCTCAAACCCGACTCAAAGGCGAAAATAAAGAAACAGGTCTTCTCAGATCAGTAGACATTGTAGCGATCTACCATGGAGGGAAGATAAGCTTTAACGTATGGAGGGAATTGATAATTGTCAATTAGGGTTTGAAGCCAACGTCTAGAAACGCGGCTCATGATAAAAGTAGAGGAAGGACCTTGCAGTCCGTTAGGTCTCCCTAAAGTGCCAACCTCGTCGGAATGAGGAACACGATGAGCCTTCTCTTAGGAGCACACTTCCTCTTTCCTCGACTAAGGGACTCCTCCTTCAACATATCCTTAAGAAGAAGAGGAGGCACCTCTTTACGAGGTTAACTTTATCCCTGAGGAAGCTGAGGTAAAGGCTGATCGGTCTCCTCGAAATCTACTATGTCCCTATAATGAGATGACTCAACACTAGGATCCTCGTCTTCGCAAGGTGGGGATTCAACCTCAGGATCACCACTCATATCCCCAAGCATGCAAGCAATAGAAGACCCAATAGCCTTAGAAGAAGCCTAAGACATGGGTGAAAGTGAGAACTCAAAATAGTCTAATTCTGGGAGAATTCGGGATATGTGGAAAATGCAATCCTTAATTGAATGAGGGTCTAGGCACCAATGACCCAACAAGAAAACTCTAGCTGTATTCCAAGGATCTAGAAAGAAAGGCGTCGCTGCCAATGATCTCCCTTAACTCCTAAAGTAGCAGAAATGGAGGACTAAGAAATGGAGTCCTTGGGACCACCATAGAAGACCAAAATGATCCAAAGTTGGTATAAAATTGAAGAAGGATAGGAGAGAAAAGCGTACCCAAAAAATGAGGATAGAGAATCAAAACAGTAATATAGGAAAATCACCAAAAGAATCTTCAAGGACAGCTTGAACCACCAATTCAATCCTTCTCATAGCTTATAGAAATACTCAAAGAACTTCATAACTCACGAAGATTCAAGAATTCGAAAGGAGGAAGTTAGAGAATGAAGACTTGATAAAATGAAGGAATTGGTAAAGCGAAAGGTTTGATTTGGGGAAAGTTTAAATAGAGGAAGTTTTGGCGGTTTTCACTCTCCAAGCCTATTTAATGCTCCAACTGTCACACCTCATCCCGAGGGACCCTCTTTGGTTTTCAAGAGATGGAAGGGTAACTCAACACGTGGCGATATATGCGTTTCTAATGCAGTAATGCATTTAAAAATCAATAATGCCACTTAATGCCATAATCAAAATAGAAAACTATATATATTGAGTACACAACGGTGCCTTTTTTGCCAAAATACAGGATTAGGGATTTCATCCCTTTACAGCAAACAACAGGAAAAACAGACACTCCTGTTAGTTTTCCACCCATCTCTATCATGATAGTGCAGTAGTGGACCTCACTCCAGACTTCGGCATTCTGAAACCAATAATTTTCTTGAGTGTACTGCGTATCATAATAAATGGAAAGACTAAAAATATGGATCAATATCATTTCACCAAAATATGTTCACAATCTGAAGAGAACATCAAACTCAACGTGTTTTTATCTCACTTTGAAATCTCATAATTTCTGCCAATATAACAACATAATAAATAGTCCACATGTGCTATGAGTCAACCACAACATTTAAGCAATGTCGAGCTATCAACAACATTTAAGCAATGTCGAGCTATCAACAACGTTTAAGCAATGTCGAGCTATCTACAACATTTAAGCAATGTCGAGCTATCTCACGACAACTGCGTAGTGTCCAAATCAACAACATGTAAGCCATGTCGAGCTATCAAAAACTCTAGCACAGTTTATACTACTCAAATCACAAGCTTTTCAACAAACCACCAGCTTTTCAACAAATCACATTTTTCAACAAAATATATTTGATCTATAGTTTAAGCAACTCAACTCAAATCAATTCGGCAAAATTGATATCTCACATATAAGAGAATAAACTTGATATATCATAAAATTTTATTTCCAAGTATTATGAAGCAGTACACTTCACCTGTCACCGCCAACCAATACATTGACTTAGCTTTATGCTCGATCCCTAGGTGTAACCGAGATAGTAGCCTCCGACCCTAACAGTTAACCCATAAATTAATGCACATGAGTATCAAATCAACAATAGCTTAACTAATGCAAATGAATACATCACTTCGGACCACTGTGCCTTACCGCACTCAAAACCCTAATCCGGATCCCTGATTTTCAGTCCAAATTCAAAATCATCAATCATAAGTTTAAAAATATATTAATAATTCATAAATAATGTAATACATGATTTTAAAATGAATTTGAAAAACTTCGACTAATCCGGAATTGAGAAATCCTATCCTGAGCTGCTTTTCGATCCTAAATAGCCAAAAATAAAACGATGTTATTTTTCAATGAAATATAATACACATACTAAATTAACATACCTAAGAATGAATATAAAATTTATTTTCTTAAAATCACCCAAACACTGGGTCAAATTAGCCTCGGAGGCCAAAACAGTCATTTTAATTCTCATTTTGATCCGACCGTCGGATCGACTTGAAATTTTCCCGGGACCTCCGCACGGACGTTACGAAAATTTTGGCACTAACAAAAGGTCGATCGGAGTTAGACGTGCCCCCACGCACCGTCGGGGTGCGCTGGTGTACCGCCTCTCCTTCATCTTCTTCCTGGGTTCATTTTGACTTTTACCCTAAGTGCAGAATTTTTTGCTCAACCACCCCACTTTGAGCCCAAAGTTCTCCCACTATACTTCACTATTTCCTTTGATTTCAACGCCCACATACTCTTTAAACAACCTAGTTTCAATCCCCCCAAAATCAGCCTTTGAGTTTAACTCTAACATCACCAAATCAATGGTCAAAGTTGGCCAAAAAATAATTTTTCAAACACAAAGGCAGACCTGCAATTGCCCGTTTCAGCCCCAAAACAACCTCTAAATCCAATTCCAAGTCTCAAAGCTTAATCAAGTTTATCAAAAATCATATTTTTTAAAAATTCCAACCCATGAGGGTTTCTTCATCCCATCACCACACACCACGGCAACCCATAAAAATACTCTCAAACAACTCTACAACAATCTAAAAACACAATCCAAGACTCAATTGAAGAAGAAAGACTCGTTTTCTACAATACCCATTTCATGAAAACCTAAAATCCGAAACTTTAAAACTCAAATTCGAGCATAACCACTTACCCAAATAAAAAATTAGCAACACCAATGAATTCCTAGCATCCAAATTAGGCTAGAGGCATACCTTTAACCGTTCAAATTAGTTTCTTCTACAAATTCGAAATTCAAAATTTGATTTTCTCTCTCCAACTTCTCTCTTCTCCCTTTCTCCTCTCTTGGCGGTTCTGCCTTATCCAGAGAGTTGCTAAAGTCTTAAGAAACTCCTCAATCCCTCTGGGAGCTTGGAGAAGGCTGAGGAGAATTCCCTGCTGCCAGGCAGTAGCTTGGAAGCAAATGCCAGGCAATGGAATTTTCGTAAATAACTCAACTTTGAATTTTTTTTTTTAACTCTAATTTTTTTTATAATTATATGCACTAAAAAATATTTTCCTTTAATTATTTTTTTTTGACTCATGCATGCTCGGGTTTTACAATTCTCCCCATCTAAATAAAATTTCATCCCCGAAATTTACTTACTTGATGAGAATAGATGAGGATATTGAGTTTTCATATTATCCTCAGTTTCCCAGGTAGCCTCTTCAACTGAATGACTTTGCCACAATACTTTTACTAACAGAATGACCTTATTACGTAATCCTTTCTCTCAATGAGCCATAATCTGTACTGGTTCCTCACTGTAAGTCAAATATTCTTTTAACTCTAAAGGCTGCTTAACCAATACATGAGACGGGTTGGGTATGTACTTTCGGAGCATTGAAACATGAAATACGTTATGCAAACGAGACAATTCTGAAGGTAAATCTAATCGGTAAGCTGTAGTCCCAACCCTTCCTAAAATATCATAAGGCCCAATATATCTCGGACTAAATTTTTCCTTCTTTCCAAATCTCAGTACACCTTTCCAAGGTAATATCCTCAGAAATACTTGATCACCCTCTTCAAACTCTAAATGTTTTCTGCGTTTATCAGCATAACTTTTTTGTCTGCTTCGAGCAACTTTCAATCGATCTTGAACTACTTTGATTTTATCTGTAGTTATTTGCACTAGCTCGGGACCCAACATTTGTCTTTCTCCCACTTCACTCAAACAAACTGGAGTCCTACATTTTCTACCATAGAGTGCTTCATATGGTGTCATACCAATGCTACTGTGATAACTGTTGTTATAAGCAAACTCAGTTAAAGGCAAGTGAGTATCCCAACTACCTTTTAATTCCAATACACATGCACGGACCATATCCTCTAGGGTTTGAATTGTACGTTCAGACTGCCCGTCTGCCTGAGGATGATAGGTTGTGCTGAACATTAAGGCAGTACCCATAGCATGTTGTAAACTAGACCAAAATCTAGATGTAAATTTTGGATCTCTATCTGACACAATGGATACAGGACCACCATGCAAACACAAAATTTCATCCACGTAAATTTGAGCATACTTTTCAAGCAAATAAGAAGACTTGACGGCTAAAAAGTGAGCTGACTTTGTTAATCTGTCCACAATAACCCAAATGGAATCATGGCCGCTTTGAGTTCGTGGAAATCCCAATACTAAATCCATGGTAATATGTTCCCATTTCCATTCTGGAATAGGAAGAGGTTGTAACAAACCTACAGGATGTTGATGCTCAGTCTTTACCTGCTGACAGACTAAACATCTAGAAGCAAACTCAGCAATTTCTCTTTTCATTCCACTCCACCATTAATACTCTCTCAAATCTCGATATAATTTTGTACTCCCAGGGTGCGTAGCGTATAAAGAATTATGAGCTTCATCTAGAATGTCCTTCTTCAAGGTAGTATCATTTGGCACACAAAGTCGAGTACCGAAGCTTAACATATCGTCACCACAAACTACAAAATATGTCTTTCTTCCATTCTGCACTTCTTTTCTAATATTTTCCAATGTAAGATTTTGATGTTGTAACTCTTTGATACGATCCACTAGCAAAAGTCTAACTTTAAATTGTGCTAGTAGAATGTATCTATCAGTTAATACCATATCCACTCCCATCTTTCTCAATTCCATAGTATTACTCATA
>CM042200.1:17067985-17081841 GCA_023539305.1 Ilex asprella | reverse complement strand
ATACCATATCCACTCCCATCTTTCTCAATTCCATAGTATTACTCATATGGTTACACTGAATGCACGAAAATCTCCCTGATGATTTCCTACTCAGTGCATCAGCTACCAAATTAGCTTTCCCTGAGTGGTAGTGTATCGAGCAATCATAATCCTTAATTAATTCCATCCATCTCCTTTGCCTCAAATTTAACTCCTTTTGAGAAAATAAATATTTTAAGCTTTGGTGATCTGTAAAAATCTCACATGTCTCGCCATATAAGTAATGTCTCCAAAATTTTAGAGCAAAAACAATAGCAGCCAACTCCAAATCGTGAGTAGGATAATTCCTTTCATGGTTCTTTAATTGTCGAGAGGCATATGCAGTCACCCTACCATGCTGCATTAACACACAACCCAAACCTTGATGAGAGGCATCACTATATATCACAAATCCACCATTATCCAATGGTATAGTCAAAATTGGAGCTGAAGTTAATTTCTGCTTTAACTCCTCAAAACTGTGTTCACAAGCATCATTCCAATTAAATTTTACATCTTTCTGAGTCAATCATGTCAAAGGAGCTGCTAATACTGAAAATCCTTGTACAAATCTACGATAATATCCAGCAAGACCTAAGAAACTGCGAATTGCTGTTACCGTAGTTGGTCTCTCCCACTTTACTACTGCCTCTACTTTCTTAGGATCCACAAAGATACCATCACCTGAAACTACATGTCCCCAAAAGACAACTCGATCCAACCAAAATTCACATTTACTTAATTTTGCATATAATTGTTTTTCTCGTAGAATCTGTAACACAATTCTCAAATGTTGTTCATGTTCTTCCTTACTATGAGAATACAAAAGGATATCATCAATGAACACAATAACGAATGAATCCAAGAAAGGCTGAAATACCCGATTCATTAATTCCATAAAGGCAGCTGGCACATTTGTCAAACCAAATGGCATTACACGAAATTCGAAATGACCATACCTAGTCCGAAAAGCTGTCTTTGGAGCATCCCTACTCCTTACCTTTAGTTGATGATAACCTGCCCTCAGATCAATCTTGCTAAATACTCTCGCACCTTCCAACTAGTCAAATAAATCATCAATACGAGGTAAGGGATATTATGTTACGTATTGTTACCTTATTAAGTTGGCGATAATCAATACATAATCTTAAAGTCCTATCCTTTTTCTTCACAAATAAGTCAGGAGCACCCCATGGTGAAACACTAGGCCGGATAAATTCCCGTTCTAGTAAATCTTGTAATTGTATCTTCAATTCTTTTAACTCAGCAGGAGCCATGCGATATGGAGTAATGGATATTGGTGAAGTACCTGTGACTAGTTCAATGGTAAACTCCACTTCTCTCTCTGGTGGTAATCCTGGTAACTCTTCTGGAAATACATCTGGAAACTCCTGAACCACTAAAATATCCTTAAGTTGTACCTCTTTTTTCTTGGTGTCCATTATATAAGACAGAAATCCTTGGAAACCATCCCTCAATAATTTCTTAGCTTTCATAGCTGAAATTAGACATGTAGGAGTCACTTTCCGATCACCAGAAAATCTAAACTCTATTTCATTTGGTAGCTTAAATATCACCTCTTTCCTGAAACAGTCTATAGTAGCATGATATGCTGATAACCAATCCATCCCCAAAATAATATCAAAATCTTGAATACAAAGAGGTATAAGATCAACATAAAAATCTCTGTCACCCACATGTAACACACAACTCTTGTATACCTTCTCCACTATCACTACCTCTCCTACTGGGGTAGAAATAGCTAAACTAGTATCCAAAAATGTCAAAGGTTGGTCCAAATGCAGGCTAAATGCACATGACACAAATGAATGTGTAGATCCTGGATCTATCAGTACACATGCATTTCTACCGGAGATAGAAAGTGTACCTGTAACAACCTCAGGAGTGGCTTGAGCATCCTGTCGAGTAAAGCAGTAGACTTGTTTGTTGCTCCTCTCCCCAGCCCACGATTACTGGAAGAAACATTTCCACCAGTCCTCACACTACCAACTAAAGATGATATAGATGTAGCCCATCCTTGGCACTGCAAAGCTATATGTCCAGGTTCACCACATCTAAAACACATAATGCCTCGATCTTGCTGTGGGCAATCCTTAATAAATGACTTGTTGCCCCACATCGATAACTAGTGGCTTGTCCACTCTGTTCACTTGAAGATCCTCGATTAGATTGGCTATTGAATCTTTGTCCAGATGGAATCTGTCTCTGCCCTATAAATGTTCTCCCAGCTCGGTTTACATTATGGCTTCTAATAGGTTGCATCCTCTGACTGTTCCTAGAAAAATTTCCAATATATTTACTAGTTTGTCCTGCCTCATATTTAACTTTCTTATGACTTTTCGATTGACTTTGTTTCTCCTTCCCATCATTTTCAAATTTCTCCTTCACTTCTTTTTTCACTCGTCTTGCCATATTCACTAGCTCAACAAAAGTATTTGCATGATAAGTTGTAAGTGGCAACCGTATAGAATACTCTAGTCCCTTTAGAAATCTTCTACATTTGGATTCTTCAGTTTTTATCATATCCAATGCAAAACGAGACAATGCTGAGAATTTGGATTCATACTTAGCTACAGACATCTTCCCTTGTGATAACTCCATAAATTCTTGCTCTTTCTCTTGCCGGTATGACTGTGGAAAATATTGTTCATCAAATGCTTTCTCAAACACAGCCCAAGTAACCTTTATTGGAGTTGAATCCTGAACTCCTTGTGTCAGGGTGGTCATCAATCTCTTTGTATCCTCCCACCAATTTAAAGCATCCTCCATGAGCATAAATGTAGCAAAACTGACTTTTTGTTCATCAGTTGGGCGCATAATATTAAAAATACGCATCATAGCTTTTTTCCAGTTTTCCGCCTCAGCTGGGTTTATTGACCCCTCAAAACTTGGTGGCCTAAGTTTCTTAAAATGCTCGAATAAGGAAATACGAGACTTTTTCATTTCAACTTGTGCTAATTCCCACTCGAGTTTTCTAGTCTCTCTCACCCTTGCATCAGATTTTTCCTCTACACCATGAGATCCACTATAGAACTCTTGATTTGATCGAACTGACCCCTCAACTGAATCAGATGCATCAGAGTCTACCTCCTCAATGTAGTAATTTGGTTCCATCACTCTATATCTGGAATTCAAATTCAGTTACATAAAATAATATGCACATGCATATACGTACCATGCGATCACTAAAAATCTTATAACACGACTAGAAACTTGTACCCACTTTACCAACTCACCAACATACTTCCTACGGTCCACTACTAGCGCTAGACTTTAACATGTCTACAGAATCTATAGACACTAGCTCTGATACTAAAAACTGTCACACCCCATCCCGAGGGACCCTCTTTAATTTCTAAGATATGGAAACGTAACTCAACACATGGCGATATCTGCGTTTCTAATGTAGTAATACTTTTAAAAATCAATAATGCCACCTAATGCCACAATCAAAATAAAAAACTATATATATTGAGTACACAACGGTGCCCTTTTTGCCAAAATACAGGATTAGGGATTCCATCCCTTTACAACAAACAACAGGAAAAATAGACACTCCTGTACAGTATGTACATAATAAGATTCTTTAGTTTTCCCCCCATCTCTATCATGCTAGTGCAGTAGTGGACCTCACTCTAGACTTCGGCATCCTAAAACCAATAATTTTCTTGAGTGTACTACGTATCATAATAAACGGAAAGATTAAAAATATGGATCAATGTCATTTTACGAAAATATGTTCACAATCTGAAGAGAACACCAAACTCAACGTATTTTTATCTCACTTTGAAATTTCATAATCTCTACCAATATAACAACATAATAAATAGTCCACATGTGCTATGCGTCAGCAACAACATTTAAGTAATGTCGAGCTATCAATAACATTTAAGCAATGTCGAGCTATCTCACGATAACTATGCAGTGTCCAAATCAACAACATGTAAGCCATGTCGAGCTATCAACAACTCTAGCACAGTGGATACTACTCAAATCATAAGCTTTTCAACAAACCACTAACTTTTCAACAAATCACACTTTTCAACAAAATATATTTGATCCATAGTTTAAGCAACTCAACTCAAATCAATTCAGAAAAATTGATTTCTCACATATAAGAAAATAAACTTGATATATTATATAATTTTATTTTCAAGTATTATGAAGCAGTATACTTCATCTGTCACCGCCAACCAACACACCGACTTAGGTTTATGCTCGATCCCTAGGTGTAACCGAGGTAGTAGCCTTCGACCCTAACAGTTAACACATATATTAATGCACATGAGTATCAAATCAACAATAGCTTAACTAATGCAAATGAATACATCGCTTCGGACCACTGTGCGTTACCGCACTCAAAACCCTAATTCAGATCCCTGATTTTCAGTCCAAATTCAAAATCATCAATAATAATTTTAAAAATATATTAAAAATTCATAAATAATGTAATACATGATTTTAAAATGAATTTGAAAAACTTCGACTGATCCGGAATTGAGAAATCATATCCTGCGCTGCTTTTCGATCCGGAATAGCCAAAAATAAAACGATGTTATTTTTCAATGATATTTCATACACATACTAAATTAACATACCTAAGAATGAATATAAAATTTATTTTCTCAAAATCACCCAAAAACTGGTCAAATTAGCCCCGGAGGCCAAAACAGTAATTTTCATTTTCATTTTGATCCGACCGTCGGATCGACTTGAAATTTTTCCGGGACCTCCGCACGGACGTTACGGAACTTTTGGGACCAACAAAAATGTCGATCGAAGATCAGACACGCCCTCACGCGCCTTCGGGGTGTACTGGTGTACCTCCCCCTCCTTTGTCTTCTTCCTTGGTTCATTTTGACTTTTACCCTAAGTGCAGAAATTTCTGCTCAACCACCCCACTTTGAGCCCAAAGTTCTCCCACTATACTTAACTATTTCTTTTGATTTCAACATCCACATACTCTTTAAACAATCTGGTTTCAATCCCCCCTAGAATCAGCCTTTGAGTTTAACTCTAACATCATCAAATTATTGGTCAAAGTTAGCCAAAAAATCATTTTTCAAACACAAAGGCAGACCTGCAATTGCCCGTTTCAGCCCCAAAACAACCTCTAAATCCAATTCCAATGCCAGAAATGGATTCCTTGACCCCAAATTAGCTAGACTAAAGCCCCCTTTCAAAGCTTAATCAAGTTTATCAAAAATCATATTTTTTAAAAATTCCAACCCATGAGGGTTTTTCTTCATCCCATCACCACACACCACAGAAACCCGTTAAAATACTCCCAAAAAACTCTACAACAACCTAAAAACACAATCCAAGACTCAATTGAAGAAAAAATGCTCGTTTTCTACGATACCCATTTCTTGAAAACCTAAAATGCGAAACTTTAAAACTCAAATTCGAGCATAACCACTTACCCAAATCAAAAATTAGCAACACCAATGAATTTCTAGCACCCAAATTTGGCTAGAGGCATACCTTTAACCGTTCAAAGTAGTTTCTTCTACAAATTCGAAATTCGAAATTTAATTTTCTCTCTCTTACTTCTCTCTTCTCTCTCTCTCCTCTCTTGGCGGTTCTGCCTTATCCAGAGAGTTGCTGAAGTCTTAAGAAACTCATCAATCCCTCTGTAAGCTTGGAGAAGGCTGAGGAGAACTCTTCTGCTGCCTGGCAGCAACTTGAAAGCAAATGCCATGCAATGGCATTTTCGTAAATAACTCAACTTTGAATTCTTTTTCTTTTAACTCTAATTTTTTTTATAATTATATGCACTAAAAAATATTTTCCTTTAATTTAATTTTTTTTTACTCATGCATGCTCGGGTTTTACACCTACACACTACTCTGCGTGACATAATTCTATTGATGTGTCCTTAAAAACCAAGCGTTGCTTGCTTCTCATGCTCGCATGACCACTTAGTCCTTGTGCAATTTTCTTTTTACGTCCTATCAACATATTCAAACATCCACAGCTAATTTTAGAATGGGGTAGCACCACAGCAGTACTTGAAGCATAGTCCCGAGCTATGACTGGGATAGATAGTTCAAGCGTACGACTCGGGGGCAACTAATTATACCAGGAAAATGACACATTTAAACAATGGAAGTTTAGTCGAAGTAATTGGACTATCTTGAAGCCATATGATGAATACCACCCAAGGTGGGAAGCCCAGGTTGGTCTATGATGACCTCAAGAAGAATCATTCAGGTCACCCCATATAAATCCCGAAACTGATTGATGTTACGAGATCGAGACAACCGGTCGAGCCGATTTCTTTATGAACAAGCTAACCTCGATAGAAGAGCTTACCCCGAAGCATTCTCGGCAGATGGCGGGCTCCGCCAGAGGCATACGAAAGCGTCATATGTTCAGGCTAGAAGACAAGTCAGCATGACACTACAACATGTTTTAGAAAGTCACGTCACTCCTAGAGAAGGTAGCTTTTAATGATCTAGGGAATATAAACTCAAATGACCTAAATATTCCCTCAACAAAATTCTAACAAACTAGGGGACTACTTGATGGTGAAGTCATTATCACATATAAATACCAAAATCCTTACTCTAGAGAAAAGGAGAAAAACTCTGTAATTGACCCTTCTTCTCTAACAAAAAAGACAAAATCTCTAAGAGCAAGAGACTCTATTATAGTGGACTAACCATACTTTATAGCTGGTGAACTACTATAATTTTCATGTGATTTGATATTCCCAGCTTATCCCCTTTTTCTGTTTATTGGCAAACTTTTCAAGAGCCTCCAGGCTCCGTCATGAGAATCACTCATTTTCACAAACTCATCAAAACGAAACCACAAAACCTTGAGCTCATTAGTTTAAGCTCTCAACTCGTACTCTGAACCCTAATAACATCGGTATCAAAGGAAGGGTTAACTTTGCTTATATAATAATAATAATTATC
The DNA here is from genome assembly GCA_023539305.1 of Ilex asprella. Taxonomy (NCBI): domain Eukaryota; kingdom Viridiplantae; phylum Streptophyta; class Magnoliopsida; order Aquifoliales; family Aquifoliaceae; genus Ilex; species Ilex asprella. The sequence goes on along the minus strand of CM042200.1, from coordinate 17,074,879 downwards.
ATCTTCATCTTCATCACATAAATGGAGGTATTGGTTGTATAACTAGTTAACTACCAAGACATTGTCTTATGTGAAAGGCCAAACTCATAGCCATAGCCATAGAGCCACAGCCAAACCACATCCAGTTTTTGTCAGTTTCGATTAGAAAATTTTGGCCCGCAACTTGCAATTTAATATTTGATTTAGACAAATATTTGAGGGGTTGTCAGTATTTAAGCTAGCAATTATGTATTCGATGAGTAATGCTAGGGTGACCAAATTTTGGGACCAAATTTAGAGCCCAAATGACATTGCAGTTGAGTTGGGCTTCTTTCTTTGGTGTCATGTCATTTGGGTCCCAATAAAAACTTCAAATAATCAATTGCCATGTCATTTGGGCTCCAAATTTGGTCCTCAAATTTGGTCACTGTAGTATTACTCGTATTCGATGTGCCACGTGGAACGTGGGTAACGCTCTACCATGACAAAGCACAGAAACGTCACCTGGTGTGGGTAAGATATCATGTCTCACTCGCCCTGCTTTGCACGAGCCGTGGGCCAGACATAAGGTTCATCAACCTAACCAAGCCTATGGCAGCAGTGTCAGAGTGTTAGAAGCAAGTTAAGTCGCGCGTGGGGTTTGTATTTTCTTTCAAGCTTGAGGAATTTTCCTCCCTAGCTTCCTTTTATTTATCTTCCTAGCATTTGCCAATCGTTGTGGTTTCTTTTTTCTTTTGTCGCTTTAAAAGGTCTATCTCTCTCTCTCTGTGCTTCACTTGCCTTCCCAGACCTCTCAGGACATTTCAGATTAGTCCTCTTCTTGTCCTGAAAACTTATCCACTGATCGGAAAAAGGAAGTTGAAAAGTTGATCCGAGGCATGCTTACTAAACCCTTCCAAGAAGAAGCCGATGGGTCAGCGGAGTCTGACTCCGAGGATATTATCGTGAAAATCATGAGATCATACCTTGATGGCCTCAAGTCTGAAGATTCCAGAGAGAGTTGCAACACGTTCGCGGCAAAAGATCGGAGATACAAGAGAAGGTGATTGCATAATCGATCCGTCATATACATATAGTTGATTTTATTTGTTGCCACGGTTTACATTAATAATTTGAGATGTGATGAATATCTCTTCCAATTCTACCGTTGTTTTGGGGGCATTTTGGTCCTTTTACTATCAACTTCATCATTTCAAGATGACAAAGATATTACTATGCCAAGTGATTTTATATGGATTCAATCAGGGTAGTGGATGATTCTTTGCTATTGAATGACTCCTTTGACTCTTGTATACATACACACACCCCATACACACAGGTGTATATATATCCCGTCCTTGTTTACAAACAATATATCAGGGCCTGTATCATATTGTAACTTTATTTATTCTTGAACTTAGTATATAGATTATCAGTGGTTATTATCAATTCAAACTCGTGTTATCTGATTATAAGCTTGATTTATATGTATCACATGATATGAAGGTGCTGACATAAAGTTGCTATTTGGCATGCATGCACATGCAGGAAGACTTCAAATACATGGACAGAAGTTAGCTCTACTTTGATTGACGATGGACATGCATGGACAAAGTATGGAAAAAAAACAATCCCCAATGCCAAACACCCAAGGTAACTAATTTCTTTCATGACTTAAAACAACCTTCTCCTATTTGCTTTTAAATTAATTAGGCCATTATTTCAACACACAATATCATGTCACTAAACTAAAGCCTTAAAGCTTTTGCCTTTTGTGGGTTTAAGCCCATAAGGTTAATGTATAAATAAGTACTAGTCAAATTAATTGATTGATGTTTGCAGGAACTACTTTAGGTGCACTCACAGGTTCGATCAAGGGTGCCAAGCAGTCAAACTTGTGCAATTAACTGATGATGAACCAGCGATGTATCGAACCACATACCGCGGTGATCACACGTGCCTCAATCTGCTCAAAGCTCCTCAAATCATCTTGGATTCTACTACTACCACTAGGGATTCTTCAATCCTCTTTAGCTTCAAATCAAACAACCCATTTAACTACAAACCCAATGACCCATTTACTCCATTCCTTCTCGCCTCTTCGATCAAACAGGAACAACAACTTAAGGAAGGGGGGACTCCAAGTTTACTCCACAACCACCACCAACAACCATTATCATCGTCTGAGTATTTTTTGTCGCATGATCTGACGGCATTCGAAGCGTCTGGGCCCCCCATGACTACCCTCTCAGCTGGGTCGACTAATCATGGGGATGTGATTTCTTCTGGGGTGTACTCATGTACAACGATCCCCCCTAGTACTTTTGAGATGGGATCTGTTGATTCTGATTTGGGACCTGTTGATTTTGAAGGGTACTAGTTTTTCGGTCTTATTTCTTTGATGTAAAAAGGATGTATTAACAGAATAGTGAACTACTTGCTAGCTTTTTTTTTTTAGTGCGAAAGACAATGTGATTTTATCTTCTTTATCGTGTATCCAGGCCTGGGACATACGTTAATTATGTAGTTTTAAGTACAAATAATTGGTTAAAACCCAAAAAACTAAGATTCATCTTAATGTGTTCATGAACCTGATCTGATGGTGACTATGCATGGATGGCGTCATTCATGGTCAGGGCAAAGCCAGGATGTTGTTTCAGTGGAGACAATCTAAAATTTTAAATTTCAAAGTATAATTGTAACAATGTTTTCATAAAAATATATATTTTTGATAAACTGTTTATAAACATGGTTACATCAAAAGAATGTCAGTTAGAGGCGCAACTCATGTATATACTTAGGCCCCAAAATACTCTATACTTTAAAAAAATTTCAAAATACTTAAGTCTGGACAAAAAAAAAAAAAACAGGCGTGAAAATGAGCTATTAAATTTTAGGGGGCAAATTATATTAATATACCCTATACTTTAAAAAAATTTCAGTGGGGCAAGTTTAAGAAATTCTTGAAATTTTTAAAATTACACTTAGGTCCCAAAAATTTTTAAAATTTTAATGGAGGCAACTATTAGGCGTGAAAAATGAGGAGGAGCTGCTAAAAGTTAGATTTTAAGGGCTGAAAATTATATTAATATATCCTATATTTTTAAAAAAATTCAGTGGGGGCAAGTTTAAGAATCTTGAAAATTTTAAAATTACACTTGGGTCCTAAAATTTTTTAAAATATCAGTGGGGGCAGTTGCCCCCATATTAAATCAGCCACTGTTCACGGTGCTGGTTAATTGCACCTAGATCAGATTCTTATTACTTATTATCGACTCCAAGGGAATCAACGGCTGGGATATATGTAGTTAACTTAGATATTTTGGGGGTACTGCATTAATGCTAAAAAAGTTGATGATAAAGTACAGAAAATGGCAATGGCAATTAGGGGTGTTCAAATTTCCGACCGGCCGCAAGTTCCTACCCTACCCGACCCTACCCTACCCTAAAAATCGGCTAGCCGCAAAAATCGGGTAGGAATGCGGAAGAGTTTTTGTTCTTCCGATTAAATCGGGTAGGAATGCAGAATAACCATTTATTTCCGCATTCCTATCCTACCCTACCCGCATTAATTTTGTATTTCATATTTTTTAAACTTAAATTAATTGTTATTATATTTGTGAAACAATTATGGTGGATTGATGTTCATACTTTCTTATGTTTTATTATAATTGTTGTTATAATTATTTTTTATTTTAATGTTATTGATTTATTGTGTTGTTAAATTTGTGGATGTTATTTAATTAAATTGTTAAAATGATTCAAAAATTAATAGTTACAAAAATATTTATCCGCCTTCCTACCCGACTTCCTACCCGATTAATTGGGTAGGAAGGCGGGTAGGAATACTAAAGCTGTCGGGTAGGGTAGGCCAAAAAAAAATTCTTCCGCAAAGTATCGGGTAGGAATGCGGAAGAACTTATTTCCTACCCGTAAGGTAGGGTGAACACCCCTAATGGCAATGGCATGGCATGGCATATTCAAAAAGATAATATTGAAGTTAGGTTATGGTGGTGGATGTACGAACTACGAAACAATAAACACTAGTGTCCTTGAAACTTGGATCGGCCCTAGTCTCCTAGGCCCTACGTAGCAGTCCAATATCTTAAACTTGCCTGCCACCACTTGTCACAGAGGCCTGAATTTCGGATGGATATGAGTGATTGAAGTGTAAATATCGATCGAACGGGCAAGGAGTTTTAGGACATGTTTTGTACGGAATTTGGGAACATGAGTTAAGGTATAAATCAATGTTATTTAGATTGTGGGTCGTTTTGGTACGTGGTATGACTATGGGTACGAGTACATGGTACGACAATTTCTTAGGTACACGATACGATGGGGGTAGTTTTAGCTGATACGATGCTTTAGATTGTAATTCGTTTTGGAACTCTTATGTAGATCGTTTTCACGACTATATAACATTATATATTACAGAACATTCATAAATATGAAGTTAATTATCATTTATCGTATAATTGAACTTGATTTTCTATTATCTAAAATAATATATAATAATAAATTTATATACAATTAGTCAATTAATATGTATTTTATATTTGTGCTACATGTTCTAAAATGAATTGATTTAGAGTTAGTATTATAATTTGGGGTCGTCTATTTTGGTGATCTAGATCGCGAATTCACCTCGTTTGGGATCGATGTACCCAGATCATAGGTTGTTAAGGGTTTAGTGAATTGTGGTAGCCATGGTATAAAACTCTCTTAAACTCATATTTGGCAATCATAAAGTAGGGATAGAATTTGAATCCTGGCCCGGTCATGAAACCCACGTACTTGTGTTTCATGAAACCAAGGGGGGATGGGTTTCATATGGGGGTTGGTTTAACATACAAATGACATTTATACCCTCATATATCTTATATACTCCATATATACAAATTGGTTATGGGGTAAAATAATCATTTACGTATAAATATATTATCATAATAATCATATATCCTTGCGCATACCAAACATGAGTATAAACAACATTGAAAGATGAATCTCATCTTTGAATTCCATCTTTAGATCAAACTTGGGTTTGGACAAGCCAATCCAAACCCATCCCAAAAAAATATACCAAACATGCCCTTAGAGTTCACTTTTTTCTTTTCCTTTTTTTGGTGGGTTTGAGTGTTTGAATTAATTTATGTGTATTCGATTAATTCTTTCTTTGGTCTAGGTCTAGTTAAAAGTAGGTTATTCACATCGAAATTAGAAGATTCATAAATAATAATTCTCTTATGACCCAATTCTAAATAGTTATCATGATTTAAACTCAGAACGTCTATATTTACAGTCCATCTTTGTTACTTATTGAGTTACACCTTAGGATTTAGGGTTTACTTTTCATTTGGTGTTATTATCGCCTCTAATTTGAAGAATTCATGACCCCAGCCTTTTTACTTTTTTATTTTTTGCCTTCAAAATCTAGAAACCAACTTGACCCACTTGCCTCTTCTAATCATGTGGAAGGAAGGAAGATATCAATATCGTATATAAATGTGAAAGCAGAGATACCAATAGTAGTCTCAGAATATTTATGATATTTGAAATTCTACTGATTTTGTTTCATGAATATCTTAGGTTAGTTGAACTTATAACAGTAGTTATTATCAATAAAAAATGCTACAAAAATCTTTTCTCGCAAAGTATTTGGTAAATAGTTGGAGGAGATATTAAATCAGAAATGCTATAGCTGCCAAATATGTGCACCAAAATCTTTCTACAAAAATGATGTAGCACAATTATAAGTACAACGGGTCAGGTCGGGTAGTGTTCGTATCAGGTCATTTTGAATTCATGTTAAACACTAGTCAACTCTAATCTAACTCATTTAACTAACGTGTCGTGTCAACCTATTTATTTTCGTGTCGTGTTCGTGTTGACCTATATAATCCATGAATACAAAATTTAACGCTTAATTTTATGTCTAAATTTCATTATCATTTAATCAAATCAATACTCATATTTTTTCTATAAACTAAAAATTAAATTAATAAGTTTAATAATAAAAATGAGTAAAAAAAATTTTTTGTACAAGAATTAAGTCGGTATTTGATAAAATATAATAAAAATTAGTATTTTATTCTTATAATACTTCTTAAACGTGTTTATTGTGTCAATTTTGTATTGTTTGTGTCTGACACTAACTCGACTCATTTATTATTTGGTTAACGAGTCATGTCATATATAGGTTCGTGTCGAGAAATGATCAAACATGACCCGTTAATTTCGTATCGATTTTAAGTCATGTTTTTGTGTTACGTAAAAAATTATCACCTCTAATTATAAGCATTGAACAATATTAATTTATTGGGTGGTAAAAGAAACCATTAATTCCACAAGTCACGCTAATTTTGTGCAAGGATTTTGATTAAAAATAAAAATTGATGACCAGTGTAGTATTATTGTTAATAAATTGGTGGCGTGGCAACTTGCATGTGTGTTAATCAAGTAAGTAAGGCTGTAAGACATACGCACCGTGTAAAATGAATACTCGGTCCATGTAGATAATATTAGTTGGGATGGAGGACGAGTAGTAGTAGTAGTACAGCTGCGTGGAAGCTTACAAGTAATTTCAAGGGGATAGCGAGGGGTATTAATTACGTGTAAAAAAAAGGAAGATGACAAAATGGGAAAAATAAAAATAAGTACATCTCAATATAGGTCTGTCAAAATTCAACACGACACGATTAACCGGCACAATTAATCGCTGATTAAACGGGTTTGGGTGAGACCTTAACGGGTTCGAGTGATAAACGGGTCAACCCGTTTAACACGTTTAATAAACGAGTCGTATTTGGGTGAGACATGCTAACCCGTTTATCACCCGTTTACCAGTTTAAATAAATTTAATATAATAATAAATTAAAAATTATTTTAATAAAATTATTAGAATTTATTAAAATTAATGATCCACAATATTTGTAC
>CM042200.1:17053765-17067585 GCA_023539305.1 Ilex asprella | reverse complement strand
TTAAATAAATTTAATATAATAATAAATTAATAATTATTTTAATAAAAATAATAAAAATTTATTAAAATTAATAATTCACAATATTTGTACTCTCTTAATTAAAAGATTTCCAATTAGTGAACACTTGTAAAAACAAGTGAAAAAATTGAATGATAAAAAGAAAGGGCTTCAACCTTTTTATAGGTAAGGGAGGAGGTCTCCTTTCTTTGAATCTTCCGATGTGGGATTTAAGTCAAGAAAGCTTTTTATAGGCAAGGGAGGAAGCCTCCTTCCCTTGAATCTTCCGATGTGGGATTCAAGTCAAGAAAGCTTTTTATAGGAAAGGAGACCTCCTCCCTTGCCTATAAAAATGTTGATGCATTTTCCTTCTTAACTTGAATCCCACATCGGAAGATTTAACGGAAGGAGACCTCCTTCATTGCCTATAAAATGGTTGAAGCATTTTCCTTTCATCATTCAACTTTTTCACTTGTTGTTACAAGTGTCCACTAATTAGAAATCTTATATTTAAGAGAGTACGAATATTGTGGATAGTTAATAGTTAATGGAGTTTAAAATTTTAATAGAGTAATTTTTTGGTGTGGGTTAAAATTTTAATAAAATTAAACGTGTTAAACGAGTCGTGTCGTGTTAACCGTTTATTAAACTATTCGTGTTCGTGTTTAAATTTTTTACCCGTTTATTAAACGTGTTGTGTACGGGTTTACATGTTTTTCACCCGTCACCCGTTTAACCCGACACGTAACCGTTTAACCCGACACGTTTGACACCCATACCTCAATATCTCTCACAATCACTATATAAATTCATGGAAAAGTCTACTGTATCGAAAATAAAATTTCGGTATTGTACCGCTAATTATTATTTTTTTTGATAAAATTATAACTTTAAAAGAAAAAAATTATAATTGTTCAAGGAAAAATTATGATCGATTATAATCATTCATTATCGATCATGAACTTTTATTATCAATCCCAACATTTTATAATTGATCATACCTTTTAAAATTATAAATTACACTTTAAAAGAATTATATCTTAATTTAAAAAAAAAATAATTTTTCGTACGATACCACATATGGTACCGCAATCATTTTCCTAAATTCAGATGTCCAATTAGAAATCCGTACGTGATAGTGTGAATATGTATGTGATGGGGATTCTTCTCTTATCACAAACAAATGCGTTTATCCAAACCTTGTCAAAAGTAAAATTGTATTAATTGCTTTCTTTAATGCTACGCTGGAAAGCAAGGGTGGTGGTGGTGGTGAAAGTAATCAAGTTGGGGCTCCACAAACTCAGGACCACGATGGCTTCACCGTCGATCCTTTGCTATACATACAAATACAATGCAATGTCATCTCCCAGGTACATTAAATTTGATAGGACGTTAGGCGGAGTGTCAACGAAAATTTGATTGGTGAATATTCACAGTTGTCAAAATGCGTACAATACGTCAAAAGAAGGTATCGAACAAATAGGATGCTTGAGGCTGAACCTAACATTAAATAAAGTATGATAGCTCATTAATGTGGATCATGTTTGTATGACAGACCATTAATAACTGTTTAATCCTTGAAGAACATAGAAATAATCATCATTACAAGACATGAATGATTGTTAGACTGAGGAGGAGCCCTCAGGGGCTGCTGAGGGGATTTAGTGCCTTCTCATGAAGGCTCGGCTATGGGCTTTCAATACGTATGTAGAGCACTCGATGGTCAAAGATTGAACCATGAATGCTCGGCATGGACTCGAGAGAGGATCCAGGTGCCCAGACACTTAGCATTAATGAGACATGACAAAATAACACTCATTATGTTAGATTGCGAACTTAGACTATTAAATTCTAGGACGGGACTCCGTATGAGAGGCATTATTACGAATCTAGGTATAAAAAGTTGGCCATTGAAAATTTGATGACAGTATATGACTCTACTTTATTTAAATAAATTTATTCATTATTTTTATTTATTTTGAATCTACTTTTAATTCAAAAAAATAATTACAAAAATATTAAGTTAAATTTTTTTTAAATGAAATTGTACACATATAAAAAAAGGCCTACCAGTGAGTGACGGGTTGGATTGCAGGTAGCCTCCCCTACCCGAAACCTAGTCTAACCCACCTAATTACTAGCCCGGGTAAGGGCTTGAATCTATTCTACCCAGGTCGAACAAAATTTTGCTGGCCTAGTCCAGCCCAATCCATGGACACCCTTTTACTTAGCCTGGGTCAAATAGTAGTCATTAGAGGATTAAGACACTTCTAGTCCGAGAAAATAACTAAGAGCCTAAGTCTTTCATCTCAAAGTGCTAACTCAAAAACAGCTTAAGCTCATGAATGTCAGGGGTATCATCACCAGTAATAATTATATCATCAATATAAAGTAACATAATAATAATACTAGCATAAATATGACGAGTAAAAAGAGCAGAATTATAGAGGCTAGAAGCATACCCAAGTTGTGCAATAATGGAGCTGATTTTTTCAAACCAAGCACGCGGAGCTTGCTTAAGTCCATATAACGCACGTTGAAGATGACACACCTTACTAGGAGGATGAGGACATCCATGGGGAGGCTGTATATAGACTTTTTTTGCCAACTCACCATGTAAGAATACATTTTTTACATCCATCTGAAACAAAGGCCATCGGGGGTGCAAAGGGTATGGCCAAAAGGGAGCGAACAGAGGTAATGCGAATAATAGGGGCAAATGTCTCCTCATAGTCAATGTCATACTCCTTTGTAAAGTCTTTGACTACCAAACGAGCTTTTTGTCGTACCTCAAAAGCACCAAAGTTGGTTTTTCTCTTATATACCCATTTGTTCCCAACTATAGTCGTTCTAGAGGCAAATCAACTAAATCCTAAGTATGAGTTCTGTGAAGGCCATCTGATGGTGTAAGTTTAACGTGGATGAGCAGATAGTGTGAATGGTGACGTATATCATATTTGGACTTGAGTTGTGAGCTGATGCTCGTGAGTGATGTACGCTGTAGAATGTAGAGAGTACTTGGGGGAATGCACACAATGAAATTATAGTGGTTCACCGGCATAAGAGATCGGCTAGTCCACTCTGTAATGGAGGTACTTGCTCCCATAATATTATTAGTCTTTCCTCAAAGTTACAAGCAATATCACATCTCCCTCATGAGCAAATGGTGTGAATGGTGACATATGTCGTATTTGGACCTGAGTTGTGAGCTGATGCTCGCGAGTGATGTACGTTGTAGAATGTAGAGAGTACTTGGGGGAATGCACACAGTGAAATTTTAGTGGTTCACGGGCATAAGAACTCGGCTAGTTCACTCTGCAATGGAGGTTCTTGCTCCCGTAATCTTATTGGTCTTTCCTTAAAGTTACATGCAATATCACATCTCCCTCTCTCTTCTCTTCGTTTCTGGTGGCTCTCTCCCCTTTAGGGTTGTGCTCCTCTCCCCTTAGTCGGGGGCCTACCCCGTCTATATAGCCTCTTGCTTACCTCTAATCTGGGTTGATTTCCTACAATAATGGGATTTTCTCCCCTTTCTCTCCCAATGGGCCCACTACGTAAGAGCTGGCTCTATGATATTTATTCCAAGATCCTTGCCTTCCATCCGTAGGATCCTCCTTAGTTTTAGGAGATGATCTTGGTTGGTTGAGAGTTTAATGCCTTGAATTCAGCTTGACTATTGCTTCGGTGGTACTTGCTGTCATCTAGTCGTCCCCTTACCAATTCCTCTATCTCTTTGCTTGTCGGAAGCTCTAACCCTGCCCCCCTGAGCTCTACTGCTTTCGACAGACCTCCTGACCTGACCTCGTTTCCTGAGCTCACACTTGGAGCTTTATTTAAGGTATCATTAGTTATCCCATAGCACTTGGTTCAAGCGAGCTTGGACAAGGGCAGAGCTAAAAAAAACGTGCGTGACTGGCATATGGCTGAGCTTGGCCCGCACGTGGGAGTTACTTTTGACCGGTTTATCAGTAATCATGACTTCTTCGATTCTCGCGCATGTTTCAGCCCACATCATTCAGGCTTTAAGTGCTTAAACGGCTACCACAACCGACTTCCCATTGTTCATGTTCTTCTTTATTCTTAGGTTCTTCTCCTCTTACGATTTCAGATTCCCTAACTTGAAGCTTTCTGTTTCTTCACTCTAAACCGAGTTCTCTGTATTCGATTTGAGGATTCACAATGCCCCCTTTCCTCAATTTGGCTCTTGGATTGTTGTTTGCTGCTCTCTCCTTGCTAGGTACGTTTTCTTGCCTTTTTTCATCTTTTCTCGTTCTAGATCCCTCCAGTTCGAGGTGGTTGTTGCATTTCTGGGCTTATCGTTTCTTTTACTTCTGGAATCGAGACCGCTGTTTGTCTCATCTTCCCTTCTTTGTGAATTGGGGTTCCATCGTTCGTGTTCTTGGTGTAGGATGCTATTGTGCTGACCGTAAGGTTATTAGGGAGTGTTTAACCAGTGTTCCTTATCTCTACCGTTCTTTTGACCTCCATTTTTCTTACCCAGTCATGTCTGCTTCCTCTGGTGCTACTCCTTCGTCTGTTTCCCTCCTCGGAGATAAGTTTGCTGAGGATGATGTCGACTTAGGGGAGGTAGGAGATGAAATTGACAATTTCTCAGGTGTCGACTCTGCCGATCCTGAGGTAAATGTTGATGAGCCCCCCTCAACCCTCACTCCTGTGCCCCCAAAGCTTGGTAAAGGCAAAGCTAAGGTCGGTGGTGTAGGAGTCTCAGACAGTGTTGGGGTTACAAGAGCTGCTTTTGGGACTGCGAGACGTATGGACTCTAGAGACCTCAGTGCTATCGAGCTGAGGGCCTTTGGTGCCCGTTTCAGATTTCCCCCTGAGATTCAGTTTTGGAATCCAGACATGGACACTCTCTATGTTTCCCAAGAGCATAAGATGGTCTGCTTCTTCCTTGCTGCTTTCGAGAATGGTCTGCGCTTTCCTATACACCCCTTCATCAAAGGGGTTCTTCAACATTTCAATATTTGTCCCGCTCAGCTCTCCCCCAACTTTTGGGGTGTTCTGGTGGGCCTCCTAGTTCTCTTCAAGAAAAATAAGCTTGGAGTCCCCACAATTCCCTTACCCATGGAGCTCTTTAACGTTAAACTTACTGCTTCTAAGGGTTTCCTATATATTTCCAAGCGAACCAATGCCCAAGTAGTTATATCTGATCTCCCAAGTTCTCATAAGGGTTGGAAAAAATACTTCTTCTATATGGGTGGTCTGGGGTGGGAGTATGACTCTGCCAATAAGACAGATACACTCCCCATTCCTAGGGATTGGCCTATTCCTGATAATTTGGGTGAGTTTCTGGCTTAAGCTTGCTAAGACCAGACTCGTTGAGTTGCTATTCTGACTTCACCTTGCTTATGTTGTGTTTCAGGCTCTCGACCTTGGCTCAGTGTTGAGGATGAACGGGTCCTGCTGGAATTGAAAAAGTGTAAACCAAGAAGATATCCTGACCTCATCCAGCAAAGTGTCCTCATTAGGGAGGGGTTCAGTCTACCGAGATCGTTAACTGAATTTCTTACTCCCCTTTCTGCTGAAGCCCACATTCCTCTGCCCGTTGAAACTCCTCTTCCTCTTTCTGTTTTTGTGGCTGACGAGGTGGCAGGTAGTATTCCTATCCTTTGTCACTTGACTTTTCTTCTTTCCCTTTACTAACCTATCTTCCTTGTAATTTTCAGGTTCTTCCTCAATAAAGCTCACTCCCAAGGAACTCCAGGCTAAGCTCGAGCAAGTGAAGAAATGTAGGAAACGTTGCAAACGTAAAGCTGAGGTTGGCTCTAGAAACAGTCCCACTACCCGAGCTAATGCCCAAAAGTCAGGAGTGCTCTTCTCCCCTGTTTCGACTACCAACATCCCTACTCCATCATCGAGCATCCCTCGGGTCTTGGCATCCTCTCCTCCTCCAAAGGTTCAGACCGCTTCTGAACAAGCCCATGATCTAGGCCCTGATTCTCCTTCTTCGTCTGAAGTTGAGAGAGCTCTGGGGTTGATTCCCCGCCTTCACTCTGAGCATGTTTCCTACAGCTCCTACGGAAAGACCTCAAGTTGTCTCTAGGGAGACTTGGGACTGAGAAGGGGAAACAACCCAAGGTAGAGGGGAGCGAAGACTCTTTCTTTGAGGACGTTGAGCTAGCTGTGTCAGGGTCATTTCCTCTGGTCTTCTTGATTTTGATGTCGAGAAGGCCTCTTCTTTGCCTCTCAAGGAGTCCCTCAGCTCGGCTCTTCAAGGAACAACTGCTATAAACATTCATATTGTCATGTGTTTTTTTTAAACTTGTGATCTCGTACTAATCCTTCTTTGCTTTCCTCTTTTCCCCAACTAGCCATCCATGTAAAGAACTTGGTGGGAAAGATCCGATCTTCGGAGAGTTCTACCAGGGCTCTGAAGCATACGAGATTAAGGTGGCAGATCTGGATTTCGATAATGATGATCTATGGGCTCAAGTGCAGAGCCTTTAGGAGAAAATGGAGAGGCAAGCTTCTGCCTTCAAGGATCTACAGATTGAAAAAGATAAAGCTGAGGAAGGAGAGAAGAAAACCAGGGATGAGCTGCATATGGCCAGGGAGGAAGAGAAGAAAACTAGGGATGAGCTCAGAATGGCCAAAAAAGAGCTCAAGCTTAAAACTGAAGCCTGGGCTAAGGCCAGCCAGGAAGCTTTTACAGCTCAGAGCTCACTTGAGAGCTTAAAGAAGGATTATCTTGCTGTCACTGAAGTGAATAGTGCACTCTGTGGCGAGCTTGAGGAGCAGAAAGTCACTATCAAGGAGAATGATGATCTTCTTGTTGAGCTCAAAGATAATGTCGCCACCAAGTGGGTTACTGGATGGCTTGCATTTCAGCGCAAAGATGAGAAGACCTATCCAAACTTCAACTTCGATTTTGCTATCCCAACTGAGGAGGAATTGGAGGAGTCTGACTCTGACTGCGAAGAGGACACCTCGGCTCTTTCAGTTGAAGGCTTAAACCAAGAAGTGCCTACTCCTTCAGTTATTCCACGCACTGCTTCCTTATCTGCAGACATCGTGATCGAGGCCCTTGCCCAAGAACAGCCAACAGATATAGTGGAGGTTCCTAGAGTCAGCACTTCTGAGAATTCTATTCCTCCAGCTCTTAGGTCCTTGCCTGCTGATCTATAGGGCTCTGCTTCTACTGCTGAGACTCCATCTGTTGAATCTCAAAATCCCTCTTTAGAGACTTAGTATTTTTTTTTTGTAACTCTAAGCTCGTATTCAATGCACTCCTGACTTCATGATTTGAAATGTAACTTTTAACTTTTTGCTTTGAAAAGAAACGTAGCTCTGATTTGAGATGAACTTCTTCATATTTCCATGCAAATATTCTCTTCTTCATATTATCTTATTTGTATTCCTCTTGCCCCCTACTTTAAGAAGTACTTGGGTTCTTCTTATAGCAGAATTGTTGGGGTAGGAGAGCGAAATGGGGTGTTGACGTGTAAAGGAGATTTGGTGCTTCTTGCAGCATATTTGTTAAGGGCTTCCCAAAAGGTGCTGAGCTGCGGAGCGGATATCTTAGGGACATACATTCTCTCACCATTTCTTTTAATGACCTAAGGTTTGCCAGATTCGGCAAAGTACATTTGCAGCTTGATGTTGGGGGAGCTCCCCTAGATGTTAGTTGATGGCCATTGTGCTTTCGGTGGTTTAGAACATAATTCTAACAGTGTTCAACGCGTGTGATCACCTTCTTTCCAAAAAGGGAATTTCCTTAGCGATTAGGAAACTTGGTGGATTCCACCGACTTTGTTTTTCGCACCCCTCTTGACCCTTTAAATGCTAGGGTTTCCTTATAAATTCCCATGCCCTCTGGGGCTTTCCTTACCACCTGTATACCCCGGTGTCTCTTCTTGAATCTTGAAGCTTTCTTGTTCTTCGTTTTCCTTCTTTTTTCTGAGTTTCTAATGGCTGCCTCCCTGTCTTCATTGTTTAAGCAGCGTACCTCTACTGGGCTTGCTTAGGGGTGGCGATCTCATTGCTTGGTTCCTTCCATACTCAAACCATCAGATTTTGAAGGAATTCAGAGGAGGTTCCGTCTGTCTGATGACTTACCTCTGCGTGCCCCCAACTCTGATGAACCTTGTAACTTCCTCCCAGGTGAGAAGGTCTGCTTTTTTTAGGGTGTCTTGGAGATGGGTCTTCGCCTTCCAATCCATCCTTCTATTGGGTGGATCTTGGCCTATTATTGCTTGTGTCCTTCCCGTCTTTCTCCCCGAGGGTGGGGTACTTTGATCAGTTTCTTTATTTTCTGGCGTTTGCAGGGAAACAAAAGGTTCCCTACCATCGCCGAATTCCTTTATTTTTATGAGCTTGAAGAGGATGAGGTTTGTTATTTCATCTATTTCCGATGTAGGCTTTCCAATGATCATCCTCTGGTTCTCAATATTCCCTCCCTTCAAGAAGGGTGGACTCAGCGGTTCTTCTTTGTCTCTAGTGACTCCTGGAGATCGAGGGAGATGCTTAGCGTAAATAACAGGATTCATCGATCCTGAGTCTTTTTAGACATACATCCTGTGAGGTCTTGTATTGACTGCGCTCCTTGTTATGCAGATGCTCTAGAGCTGGACTTCTTGGAGGAAATTAACGTGGATGAGTTGTTCCTCGCTGAGCCTATGTCTTTTTCTGAGCTGGTGACTCGCGAAAACCTTTTCTTGTTTAGTGTTAAAGCGGTTGCTATGGACTTTGCCCTTATTTTGAATGAATCTTTATCATAATTTGACGAAGATGAAGGAGTAACCACATCCTCCAAGAAGCGTTAGAGGGGTTGTTGCTCCTATGGCTCTTCTCCCACCTCAACTAGCCCTTCCTTTGGAGTTATCTTGCTTTCCTCTGCGGGAGCTAAAGGAACGGCCTAAAGGGGTTGTTGGACATGATTTCGGAATTGGAGAAGGAAAGAGACGTGCACAAAGAAGAAAATGTTTGTCTGAAGGAAGAGGTGGCCGAGCTAAAGGAACGGCTTGGGGAAAGCTAATGAAATCTCGAGTCTTTTTCTTCTTTGTTTTTGCCAAGATGTAACAAACTTTAGATCTCCCCTTTGGATCCTTCCTAGTGTTTTTGGAACACCTTGTTCTGTCAAGTTCTTACTTTGTTCTTAGTTAAAGCTGCTTTGCTATACTTGTGGTTTGAAGATGTCTCACCCTGATCAAGCGAGCTTGCATTGAATCAAGGTTCTCACTCCTACGAACTGGTGAACCTGCCCTAAGCTCGGGGACTCATTTTATGAACTTTAGGAGTTTTTTATGAGCTACAAGGCTCGTTATTGTGAACTTAAGAGTTCGACCTGAGCTCCAGGGCTCTTTTCATGAACTACAAAGTTCCGCATAAGCTTCTTAGCTCATTCTATGGACCTAGGGATCCACACTGAGCTCCAGGGTTCGTTTTCATGAACTTTCAAGCTCTCCATGAGCTACAATGCTCTTTTCATGAACTGTTTAGTTCATCATGAGCTACATGGCTCATATTATGAACTGTTTAGTTCATCGCGAGCTCTTCGGCTCTTTTTACGAACTGAGGAGTTCGACGCGAGCTACGTGGCTCATTTTATGAACTGTTTAGTTCATTGTGAGCTGTTCGGCTCTTTTTTATGAACTGAGGGGTTCATTGCGAGCTACGTGGCTCATATTATGAACTGTTTAGTTCGTTGCTTTGGGGATACCGAATAGCTACACAAGGATAAACAAAAAACTTGCTGTTTTATTAAAAATTCTTCACGCTACAAGGGAGACCTACTGAAAATACTAAGGAAAGGATACTTCTGGCCTACTATGCTCAAAGACGCCACAGACGTATTCAAGAAGTGCAAGGTATGCCAAATACATGCCAACATCCCTCATTGCCCACCAGAGTTCCTTACCTCAGTGGTAAGCCCTTGGCCATTCCAGCAATGGGGACTCGACATTCTTGGGCCCCTTCTCACCAGCTCAGGGCAGTGTAATTTCGTAATTATTGGGGTAGATTACTTCACCAAATGGGCAGAGGTTGAGCCTTTGGCAACAATCACAGAACAAAAAGTCTAAAACTTCACTTGAAAATCTATAATTTGCAGGTTTGGAATACCAAGGGTAATCGTCAGTGACAATGGTAAATAATTCTACAACACTAAGTTCAAAAAAATTTGTGCGGAACTATGAATAAGGAACTACTTCTCAGTCCCAGCTCATCCATAATCCAATAGACAAGCTGAGGTGACTATTCGAACTGTAAAAGTTGCCTTAAAGACCAAGCTAGAAGCTTTGAAAGGGAAGTAGGTAGAGCACATCCCAGAAGTATTATGAGTTTACAGAACCACAGTCAGGTCAGCGACCTAGGAAACGCCATTCGCCTTGACATTTGAAACCAAAGTAGTGGCACCTGTAGAGATCGGAATACCTTCCCCCAGGGCTGATTTTTCAAAGCCTGAGCACAATGATGAATCACTCTTGTTAAACCTCTACCTATTGGAAGAGAAAATGAATAAGGCCTTGTAGCTCATCAAGAGTTATCAAATGAAAACAACCAAGTATTACAACAAGAAGGTCAGCAATAAAAGCTTTAAAGTTGGAGACCTGGTTCTCAGGAAGCTCCTATCGGCAAGAAGGGACCCCACACATAGGTAGTTAGGACCCAACTAGGGGGCACCCTATATCGTTTCAAGATTAATTAGGCTTAGGAACTACGAATTGCAAACAGAAGAGGGAAAATTCCTACCTTACTCTAGGAACGCAGAGCATCTATAAAGGTTTTTTCAGTGAGCGTCTTTTGTAAGAAAGTCGTCTTCAATAAAACAAAAAATTTTTAGCTCATCTCAGCATGATTCCATTAAACAAACAATGAGCTCTTTAGCTCATAAATAAAAGATGAGCTCTTCAGCTCTTAAATAAACGATGAGCTCTTCAGCTCATAAATAAATGAAGAGCTCCTTAGCTCATAAATAAAAGATGAGCACCTCAGCTCATAAATAAACGATGAGTTCTTAAACTCATAAATAAAAGATCAGCTCCTCAGCTCATAAATAAACAATGAGCTCCTCAGCTCACGAATAAACGATGAGCTCCTCAGCTCATAAATAAAAGATGAGTTATTCAACTCATAAATAAACCACGAGCTCCTTAACCTCAGTGATGAGCCTTACTAAACCCAAAGTGAAGACACTTAGCTCGTAAAACAACATTTAACTCTCCAGTTCACAAATTTACAAACACAATAAATTGCAAAAGAAAAAGTTTTTCATCAAAATGATGAAGTACAAGAAAAGAAACCCTATTCCCCCCAAGCTTTCTTGTCAGTTCAGGAACCTCCTCTTCCAAAGAAGCATTCATAGCCCGCAGGCTTGCGTTCTCTTCCTTCAGTGCATCTCACTCCTTCTCTACATCGGTGAGCATCTTGAGAAGCTTCTCCTCAACCTCAGAAAATAAAATTTCATCAAAATAAGGACCAGACAGCGCAAAAGGGGAGTCGTTCCTCCTGCGTTACCTTGAAGACATGGCAGTATCCTCATCTTCATTTGTCTCAGCTGGAGAGGACTTAGGAGAAACTAGGAAAGAAGAAAATTCCAAAGCGACAGCCGCAGCAGCATTGAACAAGAAAAGGTTCTCTAAGGTGAAGAGCTAGGCAAAAGGGACATGATCAACATGGGCCACTTGATTGACCCTCCATAACTCTATAGGGTTTAGCTCGAGGGCACCTATACAGAAGTAGAAGCGTCTAGGTTAACCTAATCGTCAACAAATTATAGCAAACATATCAGGAGAATCTACCTTTGTAAGAAAAGAAAGCCCAGGAGTGAGGGAATCGAGAATGCGAGCTTGTTTGTTCCACAGACCTCCAGGAGTTCCCAGAGGCAAAGAAAAAATGGTGATCCCATCCTTCAAAAGAGGAGGGGATACCAAGAACCAATCGGGGCTCAGAGAAGTGCCTCCACTTAAAACTACTAATGCAAGGGAGATCATCCTCTTCGAGCTCGTGAAAATAAAGGAACTCAGCAACAGTGGGAAACTCGCTGTTGCCTTATAGACGCCAGAAAAGGAAAAAGTTGATCAACACGCCCCACCCTTTGGTGCCAAGGGCGCTTCGGGAGGTACCCATGGTGCACTGGGCGACGCCCTAGATGGTGCCCCGGGCATAGTTCCGTCTCTTCTTCGTGAGTCCAGGAAACGGCTGATCAGCGATGTGAACGGTCCGGGCTCTCAAGGTATGTTCCCAGCACTTTTTTTCTCTTTAATTAGTACGGGCATTCTTCAAAGGCATAACTTTATTTTTTAACGGATTTTTATTCAGATGAGTAGGAGACTGTTGGTGACCAAGACAGAGCTCCGAGTGGAGGAGGAGGCGATCGTCATAAGGTAACTTCGATACTCAGCTTATTTGAGCATGATGAGAATATCTATGACATAGTTACCCGGTATCGTATTCCGCCTTTTGTGACGTGCCGTCGCCCTGAGGCCGACGAGCCTGAGTGTTGTGACTCTTCACCCGAGATGGTCGTTTATGAGGGTATGTTGGAGGCGGGTCTTCGGTTCCCTATCCTTGGACCTATACGTCGGGTCCTTGGGCACTTGTCTCTGGTTCCACGGAGGCTGGCCCCCAATGGTTAGAGGGTGCTCTCTGTATTTTTCGCACTATGGCGGTTGGTGCATAATGTTGCTGTTCCTCCGCCGTTCGAAGAATTTTTTGCCACGTATTTGCTTCTTGAGAACCCCGCCCCCCACCAGGGGCGGTATCGCTTTGCCCCGAGATCGGACAAGTTTATTACTGGGCTCACCTCGAATCTTCACAAACAGAAGAGGAAATTCTTTTTTGCTGGAGGCGAGCGGGCTTCTGAATCTGATCGTGACGTGGTGCCTATTCAATGAGATACAGTCCCAAATACTAAGCTGGGTGAGGGTCTTTCCTTCAACTCTTGTCTTAATTACCATGCATATATTCTCATAGTGTGACTGTCTTTTTACAGCCTCGCTGACTCTGACTTTGGTCCAGGAGAGATTACTGGAGATGGTTCACAATAACCCAATGACGGACACCTCCGAGATTATACAGGCAGTTGGTATCTCCTCGGCTCCCTCAAAGCAGAAGAAGAAAGGTACTTGATTCCTTAGTAGTCTTCTTAAGAATGTAACATAACAGGCTTTCTTATTTACATCGACTCTGCAAGAAAGGCGAGAAAGGCACAAACTGTAGTATGCAAGGATCCACCCAATAGGCAGGCGTAGGCCCCTCTCAAAGGCACTTTCAAAGAAGCAAACCTATGACACCTCAAAATTCGGGAGTCCGTTGATTACCCATCAACCCACAGAATACCCATGGATACCGAGTAATTCGATATCACCTCGTTATGCCCCATTTACCGGGGTCCTGAATTTAACAAAAATTGGGCAGAGTCTCCTTTGTATGGAAAATTCTACGCAAAACGCAACATGTGCAATATACATTCATATGACTCATCTGAGGCCTAATATTAAACAATGACCCCACTGGGTCCATTCATGAGTAAAAGTTGACCACACCGGGTCCATTCATCTATACTCACATAAAAATAGGAAAGGTTATACTAAAAACAGTCCATGTGAGTCTATTTACGACTTCTTACATAACATTACATGCCAAAATTAGTTTGCTCCAAAAGTTTTACAAAAGGAGTTATAAAAGCCACAAGTCAGCTTTCTTCACCCTTGCGGCCCCGAATGAGAGCCATCCACCGGTGTAAATCCCGCACCTGAAATATTTTTTCGTATATAGTGAGTCACGCCCAGTAGAGTAATTCTTACAGAGGCTACTCCCACCTAAGTGCACATGCAATGCTCACATACAACATTTCATATTCA